>JAPYZM010000560.1:0-38732 GCA_030522845.1 Psyttalia concolor | reverse complement strand
GTTCGATGTCGGCTTGATGTCGGCGAATGAGAACATTTTTTTAACGGTAATTAATTGAGCAGTTAATGCCTGGGATTTTTTAATCTGTCGCTCGCAGTCCATCGTCGTTTTAAATTCATTTTTTCATTTCACACTTTTCGACAAAATTACCCGACGTATTTTTCTGTCAGTGATAGACTGGAATATCTGGCAGTAATAGACTGGGGCGAAGTCAATTGTGACAATGACAATCCTATATTATTGACACAACGATCCAGCGACTGTTCGCGGGTACATTAGAATTGGGGTTCACTAACGATAGGGAAACGTCAGAAATCCTTCGCGAATATTGTCTAGCCAAAAGTTCGATGTCGGCTTGATGTCGGCGAATGAGAACATTTTTTTAACGGTAATTAATTGAGCAGTTAATGCCTGGGATTTTTTAATCTGTCGCTCGCAGTCAATCGTCGTTTTAAATTCATTTTTCAACAAAATTACCGGACGTATTTTTCTGTCAGCGATCGACTGGAATATTTCTACAGAAATTCGGTGAACATCAGTCACGCCAGCTGATTACGTGAATTGTTCGCGTAATTTTTTATTGAATATTTCCCGGGGCGCAGCGAAAATGAGGAGAAATCCTGGGAGTCGGAGGTCTGTGAATATTTCTCGGGGTCGATAAAAAAAAAAACCTGAGATTCTCTAGTAAAATGGAATACAGATAAAATATCTCGGCTATTCAGGCCGGAGTGGAAAACGAATCAATACATCCCTAACACTTGGCCAACCGCTACTTCTTTCGCGACAATCCCGACACCTGTCGGGACTTTGATGTGCTGAAACATGGGGAGAATGATTTCGCCAAGTGGCAGTTACTGGTCCCCAAAATGTCCCCCGGTACAATAATCCGCCTCTTTCGCTGTCGCGGTCGCGAGCGATGAGTGAAAATTTTCAATTTTTACCCCAAAATTGTCACGTCGACGGGGGTAAAATTTTCAGTTGAACGGATAATTCAACGACTCCGCTGCTGTTTAATCTTATAACACTGAAAATAAAAAGGAAATAAAGAGTATGAATAGGAACTGAAGTATAACACCTACGCACGCAGTCAGAATTTAGGGTAAATAAATCAAAAGCCCCGCGTTTACGCACACACCGTGTGTAAATAATCATCCGGCGAAACGTACACACCGGCTTCGATATTTAAGAATACGCGGGAGTTGAGTATGAAAAGGGCTATAACGTCGGTATAACGGGTGTAACGCATCGATCAACGGATCAATTTTGTCGTGGAGGGAAGAGCACGCGACGTTAATCCTCAAAGTATGAAAATTATTAATAAAAAATACGCGATTTTAGAAAATAAATTATCGAAACTGAAGATTCTGGGTGACTTACGCCAAAAAAAATTCTGATAATAGTCCCTTAAATTCGCTGAACCATCCCCACAATTTTACCAACGATCAATAAATTTTTTTTATTTAAAAAAAAAGAATCGAGTGCCTTCGACTGATATTGATTTAAAAAAAATTTCCAACGCGATCGCCTGAAAAATCACTAAATTTTCTATTAAATTCCGAAATTAATAAATTAATTTTCTGCCCAGTTCGTTAATTAAATTCTTTCATTCGTGGGTAAATAAAATAGCTCTTGGAGATGATTAATGAGAAAATTTCTAGCCTGCAGAATAATTTCGCATAATATTCAAGCTCTTATCAGAGAGGAGGCTAATTGAGAGAGTAATCTCCCACCGGGCGATAAGACATTAATTCTGAAAATACTCTGTCTTCGGTATCGAAATTTAATTTCACTTTTGGGGAGTTTGATGAGGTCTATTAATTAAAAGTTCTCGTCGGACTGCAGTCTGGGAAAACTACTTGACGTAATCGGCAATGAAACTCGTGAGTGGTCGATGATGTTGGAGGGTCATTATATGGGTACTTAACAATTGCGATATTCCGAGGGGGGGTTTTTTTTTTCGGGAGTAAGAATCGATATGGAGTAGGGGAGATGCTCGTTAATCGCCAGCAGGGCGGAAAAATAATTCTAGGGGGAGAATTAAATATGCGATTGCTCTGGAGGATATTCTGATGCTCAAGGAATTTTTCTGAAGTGGTTGGTCGAGGATTTCCATCATGTTTGGAAATATCATTCAATTTTGTCTATAAAATTGCGAGTTCCCTGGTCTCACGAATTTAATTAATCTTCAATTAACTAAAACAATTATTTATCGTCTAAAAACCGAGTGGACCGGATCGAGAACGATCCGAAACGGATAAATACTTTTAAAAAGCGTTTAAAAATCCGCGGGAGCGCCGCCATCTTGATCGCCGCAGGCGCCGGTAGTATCAAGATGGCGGGGCCCAGCGCCGTCCACTTAGAATTTTCCAACGGCTCTAAAAATTGCGCATTCCTTGAGGGAAGCCTCAAACTCACTCGCTTCTCCTCCCCCGAAGTGAACAATTTTTTAGTCCCCCATTTCAATTATTCCCTCGAAAATTTTATTTATTTAAAACCATTACTTAAAACAATTATTTATCGTCTTCAAACCGAGTGGACCGACTCGAGAACGATCTGAAGCGGCTAAATACTTTTAGAAAGAATTTAAAAATCCGCGGGAGCGCCGCCATCTTGATCGCCGCGGGCGCCGGTAGTATCAAGATGGCGGAGCCCACGGGCGTCCACTTCGAATGTTCAAACGGCTCTAAAAATTGCGCAACCCTCGAGGGAAGCCTCAAACACACTCACTTCTCCTCCCCCGAAGTGAACAATTTTTTTAGTCCCCCATTTCCATTATTCCCTCGAAAATTTTATTTATTTAAAATCATTAAACATTCTCAAAGCTCAAGCGCTCTCCCCAGGAGACAAGAATTTATTCTCGGCCCGTGCGAGTCTCCCCGAGACTTTCGAAACCCCCATCAACAATTTACGATAATATAATAAATATAATTTTCTTGAAGATGTGCTAACGCCGTTGGATATTCATTTGTGCGTTAAACGCGGGAGGAGAGGTTGGCGCGCTCCAACGAATAGATGAGGCCTCTCAGCGTATATTTAATAATCACCTCGATGAATTATGATTGCGGTATACACAATATACCCGCTGGACATTTATTTTTAGGTTTTCAGCATTGAATAAAATGCGCATGTGCCACATACTCCGGGACATACGTTCAATAACCATCGGCTTACGGTAGAACTATTTTTATCATTTTCATATTCGTCGCGATTACGATTTTACTATTGCCGGAATAAATCGAGACGGAGTACGAATTCGGATGAATAAGTATTCGTACGTGAGGGATTTGGCCCTCTCCGAGTGAATTCCATAGGATGAGAAAATAGTTTCCTCCAAATATGTATTTACGGATGAGATGTTGCGCGAGGGGTGAGCGAGTCCACATTTTTTTTTTCTCTCCAATAATATTTTGATTTAGAGAAATGATCGCCTCGCACCGAAGAAATAGCCTATTTTATCGTTTTATTATTAAATAAACTGTTTGGATTACGAGAAGAAATAGGGGACAACTTCGCCGCGCGAATTCACCGTCGGAGGGAGATAAAAAAAAAACCTGGAGAGCTTGAAAAATTTTCTCATTTTTTTGGAAGCTATTGGTAACGATTTGAGGGTAATTCGGAGTGGATAAACAATTTTTAGAGATCTTCAAAAGTGCGAGGTGAGGCCCCGACATTTTCTAAGCTTCTGGCGGCAGAGGGCGCGGTCGCCGACGCCATCTGGCGGTTCCTCTGCGGACCGAATCGCGTGATCTCGCCGTCTGGTCCTCAAAACGATTGATTCGCTGAAAAAATTCAAAAGTCACTCAAATTAATAACCGATTTTTTTTCCTCGCCAACTGTCGTAATATTCGCCGGCCTCAAAAAAGATTGCGCAATGAATATCGAGAATATCGAATACGAGAAGAAATAGGGGACAACTTCGCCCCACGAATTCACCGTCGGAGGGAGATAAAAAAAAAAACTGGAGAGCTTGAAAAATTTTCTCATTTTTTTGGAAGCTATTGGTAACGATTTGAGGGTAATTCGGAGTGGATAAACAATTTTGAGAGATCTTCAAAAGTGCGAAGTGAGGCCCCGACATTTTCTAAGCTTCTGGCGGCAGAGGGCGCGGTCGCTGACGCCATCTGGCGGTTCCTCTGCGGACCGACTCGCGTGATCTCTCAGTCTGGTCCTCAAAACGATTGATTCGCTGAAAAAATTCAAAAGTCACTCAAATTAATAACCGAATTTTTTTCCTCGCTGACTGTCGTAATATTCGCCGGCGTCAAAACAGATTGCGCGACGAATATCCGCAACCGAGGAAGACATGGAGATTGTCTATTATCAGTATGACTTGATTATCGTACAATGGGCTCCGAGGATCATACCCTGAAGGGTAGCTTAATTACCTGGAAGGAGTATTGAATATCGCTATCTCCCCCTTGACATGCAATACAGAATGTATTATTCACTCGTCTCGCCGAGAATACATGCGCCTCCCATTATTTCCGATATAAATAGTTCAAGTTATTCCACGTCTTGTTGGATTTTCTATTGCACACTGAGGATGAGGAGAAATACTTCTGCTCAGTGGGCATGTTTTTCCAGGGGCTGGCCGGGGGGTGGCTATATCCCACCCCCGGGAGGGGAGGTGAATTGACGACTGGGCAATTGACAAACTCCGTGGAAATCATTCGACAATTATCCACTCCGAGAAATATTCAATAAAAATTACGAAACAATTCGCGTAATCCGCTGGCGTCAATAATCTTCATTAAATTTCCCTAAAAATTGAAGATAATAAATAATAAACATTTCGGTAAAATTAAAAAACTCATTCTCCGATGGCATAATTAACCTGACAATTGCCAATTTTGACAATTTTCAATTAATAATTTCTCTCAAGTGATAATTTTTTTTATTTTTCCACAACTGCCGCAATTGTTGCTTTGTTTTATTCAAAATTTTATCCAAAAAATAAATAAAAAATTGAGGAGAAATGCCAGAGACGGATTCAGGAGTTGCGGGGCTCGTTACTCGGGGGGTCGAGGGGGGAGGGAGGGGGGGATTGTGCTCGTTACTATGGTAACGTAGCCTATACTGGCTCGACCTTGAAAAAAACGAAAGGAGAAGACAACCCAATCGTCAGGAAATTCTGAGCGTCCCTGGTAGGCGCGAGATCTCGCACACTCGGTAATACGTGGGCTTGTGTAAACATTGGAAATGTTAATGCAAATAAAATATGAGATAGGTTGACGCCAGGGAGCTCTTGTTTCCCCTCTATTTCTTTCATCAGTTATTCAGGGGTAGGCGCGGAAAATCGGAGGATATTGGAATTTCAAACGGATTATCTGGATGTGACGGGGTAATAGGGGAAAAATTGCTGGCGACAGGGAAGAATTTCCGAATGCGTCGGCCCGGTTATTGTGATTTTTTAAAAAACGAAATTCCGTCAGGAATGATGTGCCGAAACGACGCAAGTTTACTCAACTTTGGGGGCGTTAAAAAATATATTTTACGCGGCAATGATTTTTATTGTTTTACGCGTCCATCCGGCCGTCAATTTCCGATCGCAAAGTGAATGATAAAATTGTGAAAATGGGTATAGAATATTTTTAACAATTTTCTGGAGACGGTCAACAGATTTTGTAGGAGAAAATGCCCAGGAATCGCAATCAGAGAATGATATTCGCGGGCTCTGCCTTTGGGATTTCATCAGGAAGATGTTGGACTGATTTTCACCAGCTCCAGGCCCTCTCCGAGCGCTTTATTTCAGACAATGAAAATCAATTTATCACGGGGACCATTTATCTCCCACTGATTGGCCAACGACAGTCGCTCGGGATCGCGGAAAAAAGGAGGAACGAGAAAAACTAATGAAAGCAAAACAAAAATTGCGCCACCGCGGCCGGGGAATATTCGAGAGTGACAATAACAATATCACTCGCAAATAATAATAACAAAAAAAAATTAAATGGGAAAAAATTGAATGGGGATACAGATTAAATATTTAACGAAGCCGTTTAGCGTACAATAATGAATAAAAATAGAGTAATACGATCGACTGACGGACTCTGACGGATCACCGGTGGACTGAGTGCGCTCAGGATGTCCACGAGCCCCTCAAAAAAAATTGACAGTCCCTCAAAAGCCTATTCACAATGAACTTCTGCTCGTGACACTGAGCGATAAAATCCGCCGCATTTTCCAGACAATTCCCCCCGAAAATTCACTGGTCCGTGAGAAAAAAAAATATATCGATTTATCGGGTAATATAATTCCGTGAAAATGGGGAAAAATCGCGGATTCCACTCGAACCTCAAGGACTTCGCGGGGGAAATTTCCAACATCAATTGCCAACAGCAGTAGCAGCATTGCAAATCGTTTATCTGGAAACGATGGAATAATGGCAGAAGTACTTCACCAGATTATCCACTCGCTCCCCAATCATAATTCGAGGGATGGAAAAAAAAAAAACCACCCGCCCGCTATGATCCTCAGTCAGTGGCCAACGCGTCTTAGAGGATAGTCCGACAAGGAATGAATATAGAAAAAAAAAAGCAGCTGCGGTTGGATCAACAACCTGTTGGAACGTCTAGGAGCTCGCACGTTAAAATGACGACGATAACCGACCAACCGAAATGGACATTTTTTACTTTACTTTAAAAATCTCAATATTTTATTCTCATTCGCGATCGACTGACACAATTTTCTCGGCAATCGCAAAAAGAAACCCCCCCCACGGGATTTTTAGAATTGCAATTCCCGAAAAATGTCCGCTAAACTCCCGTCAATTCTGGAATTCCCGTTTTTTCATTTGAATTTTCTGCTTTTTTTGGAATTGAAAATTTTATCGGTCGCCTGAATTACCTCAATTCCTGCGGATGCTCAGTATCAGAGGAAGGAGTGGCGATAAATGCGGATAACGGATCCGAAAACCGCCTAATCCCGGCCGCAGTCAGGCCCTCACTTTCCGTTGGTTAGAATATCCAGAATTTCAATTTCAATTTTTTCAATTTTTCTCTGAATCATTTCGCAATTTTGTAATTTACGCTCAATTTTTTTTTTCGTTTCCTGGCAGCCGATTATTAGATATTGAGCACTGGCTGCCCCCCGCTCGCTCTAGCCCCGCCGGAATCGATCTAATTCTCTTCTCCCCGAGTCTCACGACAAATGGCCGTATCCACTGATATTCAAATAGAATTTCTCTCCTCAATTTCTTCCTTACGAATCTCTCGAGGCAAAATAAATCCATAATAGCATTCTCTCGTCAAGCTGTCTCAAGGCTAGGCAAACCCTCCCCCCGGGTCTTGGCATGAAAAATGAGGGCCAGTTTGAGTTTTCAATAAACTGTAAACAAACTTGAGCGTCGAGTGGATTCAATAGCTACAGATGTCCGTGCAGACACGATGTATACACTAAAATCCAGTGCATACGAGCGTCGGGTACGTCTGGGGGCTCTCTCGCCCGGTCGATCGCAATTCAACGTTCACTGAATCCCCGTCCGCCCACTCGTGACTATTTCTCCTTCTACGTTACCCTCAATTTTTCTCTCTCTCTCTCTCTCTCTCTCTCTCTCTCTCTCTCTCTCTCTCTCTCTCTCTCTGTCAATTTTTACTTTTCTCTTTGCTAACACACTCAACCCCCACCCCCGCCCCCTCTCTCCGCCCCTGTCGCCAGTATTGTCACTGCTTTATTGGGGTACTCCGGTAGTTCGTCACGTGCGGGGGTAACAAGACTGACGACTATTCGGTTTACGGCGATTTAATCCGTTATTGTAATAGAAAAATTGAAGGCAATCGCCGGCCGGCCGCTCGGAACTCCTGGGAAGCCCTTCAAAGGTCAAGGGGAACTCAATTAAATATTTTTTTGGGGCCACCAAAATTGCCGGCAATTGCAATTCATTGGAAAACTCGTTAAAACGGAAATCCGCGATTTTAAGACATTTTCGTGGGGAAAAAAATTATTCACGCTCGAATAAAAAAATTCCACGCGGTCAGTTGACCTCGGGAGGCCTTAACAATCCCTTTAATCCTGAATTAATCATTTTAAGACGTGAGAAAAATTTTTGGTAGCTGAAACTCGAAAAAATCCGCGGCCAAATCGAATTGAGACAGTGCATGGTTTTTTTATTGTTTGCATTTCAGATAAAGTACCCCCTCCTTTTTTTTTTTTACTATTGTCAGTAGCGCTTTATTGTGGTGTAGATATATTTCGTCACGCTCTGGGGGTAAAGAGAATAAAAAGTATTCGGTTTACGTCAGTTTCATTCGCTATTGTAATCCAAAACCGGGAGCGGAGGTAATTCCCCCGGCGCTTCGGATGGCATTAGCGGTTTCCAGGTGTGAATTTCAGGGGCTGGAATTGGACTAATTTTTTTTTTTTTGCGCATTAAAATCATCCTTTGGGTGGAAGAGGGCCAGGAAGAGCCGGGAAGGCCGGGCGTTCCGCTGCAATGAGACATGTGCATTTGGACCCATTGGATTATTCGATCTCTAAACCCCGGGAATTTCCCCTGCCGATCGAATTAAGACTGGGAATAATTTTTAAGACGTCAACAAAATCGGCTGGGCTACGATCAAATCTTTGTACACCCTCCGCTAACTCTCCAACCCCTAATCCCCTCATTGAATATCAAATAAATACGAAAAGTTAATTACGAAAATTCAAAGTCATTGGAAAATTGTTGGACACTAAATAATTATCTCTCAGGAAAATCTCTTTAGTCACGGGAAAATAAATTTTGGAAAATTCTAAAACGCGATGGAAACCATCTGGCAATCCAATAAAATGTGCTCACTCGATCGTTTCACCCTTCACCCCTAAATTGAATTTTCCACTGGCAAATGTTCCGGCAGTTTCAGCTGCAAAAGGTCAAGAGTCAAGGAACCGAGCGCATGTACTGTATTTTGGAGGGGTGAATACACAGATTCACGAGCTGTCACTGCAGTTTTTCGTTAGTCAGCCCCCCCCCCCCTCCGCCCCCCAGTTTCCAATCGAAATTCCCGTTGATTCGCAAAAAAATCTATTTTTTACGAAGCGAGGAACATTCAGTAAAAAAAAATCGGCATCTCGTGGGTGTGGAAAATTTGATGGAATTTGTTATTAAAAAAATGACCCCGGGTCTACCCAAATTTTAATCCGACTAATAAATTATTGTAGACAATTTTGCAATTGACTGGGGAATTTTTTCAATTTTTTTTACTGAAAATTCCCCTCACTTTGTGGAATTAAAAAATTAATTGAAATCTCCAGCTCACCATAGCGGCCCCATCCCTCCGGGCGCAATTTTCCCGCTTAGTTTTCACTGGTGTCCACGAAATGCAGATGTAATTCTTGTTTAATGAACAAATCCCTTATCTCAACATCACAAAAATGCTCGGCGAGCATTCGGCTCACTGATTTCGGGGATTAATCCTCGAGTACGTTAACTACAATTTCTTTTAGTCATTAATTAGTTACGGGGGGGGCGGAGTGATTGGGGCCGTCGGGGCAAATTTGGATTATTTTTTTGGACAACTTGAGGCGCTGGGAGAATGCATTGAGCGTGGGATGAGAGGACAGCAATGATCTCGGAGTGCATGAATTAAATTGTGGGTAGAGCACTCGCGATGCGCACACGCGCCAAACGCGGAACCAACTGACGACGTTGAGAGATAACCGTGAGAAGGTACTTGGGGTGTGTCTGGAGTTTACTAGTCTAAATTATTCTCTTTCATTAATTTCTCTGGCACAACTCGATTGGAACGAGACTCCTCGAGACCATTTTAACGAAATAGTCGTAATGATTATTTTTATTTTAATGAGGAAATATTCCCCGAACTCATTTTGTTAAAACCAAAAATTCTGGACCGCATTATTTTGATGCTTTCATTTTTAAAGAAGCCTCAAAATTTTATTGACCACTGGCTACTCCCGACAGTTTTCGCACGCGTCAATATTTTATCCCCAATGCCACTGGCGAATAAACAATATAATAATAAAGGAGGAATCCTGAAAAAATTAATTAAAAGCTGTAGTGGAGCGTCAGGTTTATATAAATATTTGAAATTTATTTTTTACACGGGGGAAATAATTACAGTTAATGAATCCCGTAGAAATTATACAAACTCATTGCACAAATTGAAAAATAAGGGAGAACATCAACTGCTGCAGCATATTATGTAATAAAATTATGTAAAGAGTCAATATTGATCGGAGAAATGAGGGACCACTTGTTGAAATCAATTGATCGTTCATTTCAGGCGGTTTGGATTGCAGTTGACTATTTTATATAGCGCCCTTAGCCTACAATTCACTCGTCATTTTTATAATTTTTTTTTTTGCTGAAATATTTTTATGAAATATAAAAAACATCTCTTCCGGCTTCAGAGAGCAGAGCTCGACGCTCTGCGCACATCGAGTCTAACACAAATGAAATATATCACAAGATAAAGTTCACATTCGAGTATTCATTCTGGCACTCGTGGAGGACATCTGGAGATCAACAGAATGTGGGGGACAGATCTTCCACGTGAGCTCGCAATGAACTCATGAAATTTATCATTGTACTGTTGAGTGCGTTGTCTATTACCCGTTGGGGCAGCCATCCCTTCAGATTTGTATTTAATATCCATATAAATTTGCAATTATTCCCTTCGGAGTCCGGGGAATTGGCCAGTCGTTGTGTCACCCAACAGACAATCCCATTTTCTCCCCTGAAAATTAAAACGAAAAAGTGAACACGATTTTTTAAAAATGGCATCTCTTCGCCAGTCTCAAGAATTTTTAAACAAATCCTGTAATTATTTTGTGGAGTTGTCGAAAAAAATCTCTTTCCGGAGAATTTTCTAATTAGATAATTTTTAATTAAGCACCACCCGTCATACCTGATGTAATTTTTACGATGTGGAAATTCGGAATTAGCAGCCACTCCACTGCTGATGAAGTAATCACCGCACTGACCCCGATGACGCAAAGTGATAAAATCCCGAGCACCAACTAGCCCTCCGCCGAAGCTCTTCGTTGACTGATAAACGATATCAGTGTCCTCATCGATCGTCTGTTGAAATAAAAAAAGGTCAACTACTTGATCGCACACTGGGAGAAAAGAGAAACAAGTCCCAATTGTTTGAAAAATATTTCAAACCGTCAAACTCGAAGTGAATAATTACTTTTTGTCCAGTAATTATCAATTAACGATTTTGCTGGATCAATCGAGACTTGTTTGCGAATTGATTTGCCTTTCTCTCGGCGGAGTGGATTGAATTTGATTTTTTTCAGCGGACCTGAATTTTTTTCGCGTCCGTCACTTCCTCGTTCCACGACGGCAGGTCCTCAATCCCCTCGAAGAGATTGTTCAGGAGTTGAGAGGCAGGCGCGTCGACCAGTCCCTGAACATTACGCATAATTATTTATTATTTCGTGGAATGCCCGTTAAATAATTAATTACAACGAATTATAATTAATTTTATTTTTGGAGAGAAGGGAAGAGATTCGTAATAATATCCAAAAAATGGAATCAATCTTTTGCGATTATAATTTAAATGATAATTACGGATTGGATTTCAATTGTCTTCTCGTGGACATCTCACCTCTATACGCATAATTTTTCCGTAACTGCAGGTCAATGCAGATATTACGTCCCCTGCTGAAGTCGTAGTTATTGTCTTCCAGTCATTGGACATTAGCAAATGATGGGTTTGCTCCAGCAGTGTCCCTGCTTTCCTCTTGTACTCGGCAATCTGCGGAGGATTAAATAAACGGCAATTTTGTTGAATTGCTTTTGGAAGTCTGTGGGAATTCTATTGCCTTAACCTTGACAAGGAAATTACGTTTACACTTTCAACTGACGGAAAATTATCCTCACAATTTTTTTCAGTGCAAAAAAAATTGCGAACAAATATTTTTATTAAAAAATTCAGGAGAGAGTTCCCTGATCTTCAGTGGAAGCCCTAGGGCTTCAATGGAACTGAATGAATAAAGGGACTGGGTAATTGATATTTAAAAAAATATAGTTTAATTATTTGTAATAAATAATGACATCGAGCAATGAGAGAAGCGTGCCATGGTCAGTTTATTCTGAGTCACTCGCCTGTTCAGGTGTTAACGCGTGCATGACAGCAATCCTGGTAGAAAAATCCTCCTCACTCCTGACGTCGCGTTTCCTAAACCTCGGCTCCTCGTCGTCGGAGTGTGTCGGTGAGTCCATGGGCGTAAAAAAATTCCCAACGCTCTCAGCCATTCGACTGGGCGGGCCATCGAAGACGTGTCGCAGCAGTGGAGCTCGTTCCGAATCCACAGCACCTGAAAATCCGGGTCAATGAATTCACCGAGACTGGAGGATTTTAATTAACCAACGCGAATTGAAAAAAATCCATTTACTTCGGATCCATTCCTGGGCCTGCGTTTCCTGAGGCACTACACGACTGTCGAAGAACCAGGTCTCGCCCCAGGCGAGGACGAACGATGTTATTATCAAAAGGGCTTGGAACCCGGGCTGAGTGACGCCACTCCACTGTTGAAGAATTTTATTTGATTATTTTAGCGGAGTTACTGGATTTATTTAATATAAATTTTACCACTCACATTGAAGAAGTAGACCTTGGCTCCCAGGAAGGCACTCGTCGTGGCAGTGGTGAGCTAGAATTATTTGGATATTTGTGGTTAAAGTGGGACGAGAGGACGAGTATTTGTTTTCAAAGACAACTAGACACTTACGGCGATACTCCACCAGTGGCTTAGGTACAGCAAACCGTAGAACAGGAGGAGAATCGTGAATCTGCAGGCCGCCAACATCTGGAGAATTTATTTAGCAGAATTGATAGATTGAGCGACATGTGGATTAATTATAAATCACAATTAATTTATAATTAATAATTGAAGGAAAAGAGAGAATTATTGAGGACTCACGACAATGTCAAATAACGAGGTCTGTATGTGGTAGTGGAGAACCTGCTGGACGAATGCCATTGAGATATTCTCCCCTGCGATCTGAAACCGATAAAACAAATCGTTTGATCTTTTCCTCCGGACAATAACAAAATTCAATTAACGAAATGAATAAAATTCTGTTGGACGTCTGCGGGGTCATTGGTAATTCTCCAACTCCTGAATTACGTACTGTTGTGCATATGAGCCACATGAGACAAGTGAAGAGAAGATCGAAGGTAACCAGCAGGCAGAAGAACCTCCTGACAGGGGACATCCTGCCATTGTAACGACTCCCAGCTATCAGATCCTCACTGACGATGTAGTCCCTGTTGATACTGCTGATACTCCGCTGAGTGTAGGAGCTCCTCTGGGACTGGACCGAGCCACTCAGCAAGTTCTCAGCGGCTACTCGGATCTGTCTGTCCTCTTCGCTCATCATCTCGAGGATTTTTTGTTTATACTTGTCAGCACTGACGAGAGTAGCATGACCTTCCTGACAAATAATACGTGAGCCCCTATTAACATCCCACGAGATTATAAACAGTAATCAATTGAAAACGATTATCAATTGCAAGTAGCAGCAAAAGAATTCCAGAAATTAATTCATTAATTAATTATCGTTAAAAAAATTCATTCATTGTCTGACGCCTAACCTACATGGAACAATTTTTTCCCAGGAATTTTTCCTGTCATAAAAAAAGCAAATGATGACTGGAAAAAATTGAAATGCCAAAAGATTTTTGGCTAGTTAATGTTCGCGAAAGATTTCTGACGTTTCTCTATCGTTAGTGAACTCCAATTATAGTGTACCTGTGAACAGTCGCTGAATCGCTGTGTCAATAATAGAGCAGTGTCATTGTCACAACTGACTTCGCCCCATTGACTACATAATCAGACTCCAGAGTGACTCATGCCCGAACAATTCCCGGATTAAAGTGGTAAAAGTCAGTCTCCTGAGACAATCCCTCGATTTTTTTTACCTATAAACACTGGCTCAGTCCTGACATGACAAACAATCACAATCAGAATCATCTGCTCTGTGGACTGGAGGTGAACTTCAACGATTGTCCACAAGATGACGCATAATTGAGGACATTTAGGCGGAAGACTTGAATAAACAGGGGGAATTTATTTATTCGGTAGAAATATACAAAATAAAATCTGCTCCATTTGACAGTTGACAATAAATGAATTATGTCCGCTTTGTGTGTGAATTATTCTGTCAGCTCGATCGTCCGGAGACGATCCTCGTCGTGGGTCTCCAGTATCGCGACTGTGCCCACGTTGAAGGGGACTCCTATGCCACCGTCGAAGACTAATCCGGCGTCGTAGCACTGGGATCTTATTGTCAAGCTGTTGCAATAGGCGCGTGGACTGATTGTCTTTGGCAGGGGCCAGATGTCGTTGAGGATTATATCTCGGATTGCGTAACTCATCCTCGGATCATCTGCAATTGGATTGAGGGGTTGAGTGTGAGAGCAGAGGGACAACAATTCAGTTTGCCTTGACAAAGACTTCAAATATGGCTGCCATTTGTTTTTACCTGAAGAAAACTGAAGACTGTCGTTAAAGCTATTACAAATGCGATCGACCTCGTCATCTGAGAATGTCTCGTCAGGCTTGGCCACCCGCAGGAGATCACCGACCATTTGCGATGTTACACTGTTGATGGCTTTGTACCAGGAGCTGGAGCCAGTGCCAGTGCTCACACAAACGCCCGAACACTTGACTTTGTGAAAGTCATTTCTGTCGTCGATCTTCATCTCGAGGGAACTTGTTCTAGCTGACAAGGATTCCCCGATGAACACCTGAAAATAATCGACAATCTCACTGATTTAATTTGCTGTTACTCCTGGGGAATGGGGATAATGGCTAAATGAACGACAAATTACTTCGTTCAAGGCCAGCCAGGGCAGTCGTCGCTCCCCAGAGCTCTTGTCTATCCGAAATCTGGAAGGAAATTATTAATATTAGAAGAGTAGTTGTCGTCGGGATGTTAGAAAGACATTATTAGCGAAGATTTCGGGCCCAAAAGTCTACAGACAAATCAAATCTACTGACATTTATTTTAACAAACATCACAACAAAATGGCAGAGTAAAATTCCATGGAATTGTGAACAATTTCTTGTTTTAATAATATCAATTGTTTTAATAGAATTCTCATCAACTGCCAACTGGATAATGGAGAAATTAATGGATCAAGTTGACGATAAAACTTAATTAGTACTCACTCCTCCTGTCCAGGTATTCTGGCCTTCTCGTGCATGTGAAACGGCGCCCCCCAGGCCCCTTCGCCCCTCAACGTCACCCTGATCCTCGTCCTCATGACGTATTCGTAGCTCCCCTCCTTGAGTAGCTCAAATATCCTCGGAATATCGCGTGAATACTGTTTTCCCAACATCAAGTAGCCCTCCGAGGCGTCCGGCTGTGAATTCACCCCGAAAATGGGCTTCTCACTCCCGAAAATCTGGTTGGCCCCCAGGAGAAACGTACCATCTCCCCCGATGGCTATCACCAGGTCTGCCCAGTCGAAATAAGGCTTGTCAATTGTCAACCTGTTTGTCAATTTAAAATCAATTTTATTTTTATTCAGAGTGTCAATCACTTGCATCTCCACTCTCTTATTCTTTCGATGGCCCGCCAACATTTTCTCGTAGTCCGTTCCTCTCTCGAGCACCCGTTTTTTGAACTCATCGTCGCTTATGTCGCCCTCGCGAATCCTCTCGAATTGGTAGCGCGAGACTTTTGAGACTATGAGAACTCTTTTTGGATTGAAACTCGAGTGATTGCGAATGATCACGTCAGCTGATAGCTTTGAAGTGTTCAGGGAGGCGTGAAGACTCAAGAGAATTCCTGGAATGACCAGCAGAAGTTTATCTAAATATTTGTCATTGAAATTCGTATCTTCACTTCAACATTCTCTCGACATATCAATTAATTATAAATTTATCCGGGGGGTATTCTACTTTATTGACATGCATCATTTCATCTCGACAAAGAAATCATTAGCTGAATAACGAGGCAAAAATTAATAATCAAAGGGAAGAGAATAAAGTAAACATTCTACTCTCAAGAAAACATTCGTCTACGCATATTCGAATTGTTGCTTTTACTTACTGCCCACTTGCCGGCGAAAATTGTCGAGAACCGTCATTACCACTTGTTACTAAGTCAATCCACAGATTTTATTTATTTATCCTGAGCATCTGTTCGCCAGGGTTTTCGGTCATTTGGAGTGCTTCTGTGGGAGATAATGGAGCACCATTTTCCTTTCTTTGCAGGCTCAATTAATTTTTCAAGTGGATTGTAGCTCGTGAGCGATAGTGGCTCGAGTAGTTTTGCTCATAACCTCACTCGGCCCCATTGATTTTCCCTGATTTCACTCCTCCTGACTTTACGCAGAGCGATCAGCTGATCTCGGGGTCACTGCACGTGGATGAATTGGATTTTTCAAAGCCTTGACCCACAAACTCGGGGAAAAATTGTCTGATATAAACGAGAGAATCTCCTAACAAGTCTCACTTGTGCGACACAAAAAAAGTCTTACAAATTATTGAATAATAATTTTTTATGAGCAATTTATTCCCTGAAAGCAAGAAATGCCAATTCAATAGCACTACTTTTTAAGGATCAATTTCGTTCTGAATATTAAATAATGAGAAATAAAAAAATAATTCAATGGAATAATAATAAATAGGATAATGAGAGAGGGAATCCCGACAAGGGAACGCTTTGTGTGAATTATTCGCCTATTCAGCCGAATTTTGTCACAACAAATCAACAAATTGATCAAGGACTCCTAAAATAATGAGTAAAATTACTAATTGCTCCCAAATAATTATCACCAACTCACCTCTTTATTCTTCACCCAAAAACACTCGAACATTTCACCCCATTTTTCCCAAAATTTCACAATTTACGTTCGTTTCTCTTTATTTATTCATTCCAATTTTCATAATACATTAATTAAGTCTGGGTTTAAATAGCATTCGTGAGTTGAAACTATTTTAAATATATCATATATCTGTTTGTCATCATTTTCATTTTATTTATTCATTTCGTAAGCTCACATTTATACTATATAGACAATAATAAGTTTACGAGTGTTCCTAGGTTTTTTTTTAAATTCACGCGTCTCACCTCGCCATTACTTCATCTATATTTTCAACGATATCGATCAATCGGTGACAATCGCCATTGCCAGGCCAATTGAAAATCCTATTATAATTAGTTGATAATACTATGTATATATTTATACCATATCAGACGGTTTATCAACTAAACTCTCTTCTCTCTACTCTCGTATAAAAAGCGGGGAGGGGTGATTTTTTTTTACTCTCACGTGTTTTCCATTTTTCTCTTCCCTTTTTTTGTTTTTCCACTGAAAAATTTTTCAAACTAACATTTGTCGATTTATTACGCCTCCTTATAATCATGAATTTACTATCAACAATTCGGTGGCTTTTTTTTTCTCCCAATCGTCGAGAAAATAAGGCAATTAATTTTTAACTAATTAATAATTGTCATGATAACATTTCATTTATTTTGGGGATTGAGGGGCTTTGGGAGAGCCGACAAGAGAATGAAATTTGAAAAATCAGTTGTTGCCATTAATTCTATCAACTTTCGTGAAATCATTGAATTAAAATTAACGAGTTTCATTTATTCAGTCGTAAAATTGACTGAGATCTGTTGAAATATTTCTATTTCATTATTTACTAACTAATGAGTAATTCAAGATTTTTAGTCGTATTTGCCAGGATTTTTTCCACTCCCAAGCCCCCCAATCCCGACAAAATTGATCAGTTTCAGCGATTCTGAAATCAACCAAGGTCATTCTATCATAAAATCATCACCACTCACATCAAAATCCTCTCCTCAACTCTCACTCTACCTCTTCATTCAATATTCTTCATGAAAAGTGCATAATATTAATTAAAATCTCCAAGAAGAACAAGCCAAAATCATTGGACATCTCTCGATTTTTCACACAAACACTAATTGCAACTCTAAAAATCAGGAAAACAAAATACAACTGTCTAGTTTCCTCCTTATAAAATCGATAAAATCATGAACACATGAGTAATCTTTTTGTTTATTCAGTCACAATAATCCTCGAATACGTTAAACAATTAAAAATTCCCTGCTCTCAATGGATGATAGCTGAAGAAATACGCGATGGAATGGCCCAGAGTTTGTGAGGAAAAATGAAATTTTCACGTCCGATAAATTGTCACAGCGGAAAATTCTCATTTTCCTGCACTCGTGTATATGTGTGTGTGTGTATTTACATAAATTCTCTCACTTATCCGACAATTTATCGTTACGAAAATGAAAGAGAAATCTATATTCAACGGCATCTAAATATAATACAACCTGAAATTACAATCTATGCTTTAGGCAGCTTATTATTTATTAAAGTATTTCATCGTAAGTACAGTGATTCGTATCATACAATATTTATCCTTTATTCATTACTGCCATTGTCCCCCCCCTCTTCTGGTTCAGAATGTCGAGATAATCTATTGAAGATCTTTGAGTATTATATTTTTAATGTCAGTTCTTGAATGTTGAATATTGAATTGGCAAAGTTTATTGAGCCACTAAAACGCGGCTAAAAAATACCAGGGGAGGGGAAAACTATCGTCGACAGAATAAGAAAAAAAATATTTGTCAATAATTAAAATGGCAGACCACCCGATGAATAAATTCACTCGGAAATTATTCCCCAGATGTCCACCTTTTTCATCTCTCAAATTGACAAATGCTCGCTTGGAAAATCTCTTTTCTGTCCGGCTTCTTCTCTCAGTCCATTTTATTATGAATTTTTTCTCTCGATATTCAGTGGTCGTCTTCGATAATGAAGATATAAATTTTTTGCTTTCCCCCTCGTCTCGTTAGTAATAAAAATGCGCAAAACTGTTACAAGTATTGCGCGATCTTCCCGTTCCTCAGCTATGGGTTTGTGGATGAGGCGGTGGTGCACCCGTTATTTCTGTCCAACGCATTTCAAAGAAACTTCGCATACCGTGGCCGGCTTTGCCAACTGGACTGTCATCCTCATTAAATACCTCACAATTAATGAACATTTGACGTACGTCAGCGCAAAAATCATCACGTGATTTATATCTAGAAAAGTTAAAGACAATTTTCAATGCGTTTAATTCGTTTGGTTTATTGGGGGGGGAGTGCTCTTCATGTGAGACTGAAACTAGAGGAAAATTCGCGGGGAGTCTCGTTCGGGGGATTTTTTTTAAGACTTCATCAACTGGACGCGAATATTTCGCTAGTTTCAGCTTCATTGCTCTACTGGGTTTCTAGTGGTGTGGAATTTGTTGAGAAATTGTTTGCGAATGGCTTCCAAATCGACCGGTTTAATTTCTTTTTTTGTAAACCCATTTTTAATTTTTCCAACAGTTTTTTTTAATTTGATAAAAATTTAATTTATTCAACAAATTCCACGAAACCCCCACAATTTTACTTACACAGTATCTTGCAGTTTTTTCTTTATAGTACTGAGGTCCATCGGTGTTTTAATAATTTTTTTATAAGTCGGAAATTGTTTAGTATTAACTGGCAGCAGAAAAGGCCAGGCTTCGTCCTGTTGCTCCAACTGTTCAAGCAGTAATTTACAAGGTGCTAATTCACGCTGTTGTTTCTTTGTTAAATTCCTGGCATTAGGCTCTTTACGTGGCGATGCCGTTGGCGTTGGTGGTTCCGAGGTATTAGTATCATCGCCATGGGTATTTGATGCCGTTGAAGGCGTTGGACTGCGTACAGACCAAAAACAATAAAACAAGAAAACAATACGGTTATTTGATCAAGTCACTCTCTCCTTACTCCAAAAAATTATCCTCCATCAGTTGCTATTTTCTCACTGTTATTACGATTAATTATTGATCTGTAACCGTTCCCCACGAGCTGCCAATGAATAACTAGCGGAATTGACTCAATTGTGTGTCGGTTATTATAGAATAGTACATGGGGTATTCCATGCCAAATGGGCCCGCCGCTGGCCCTCAGTCTCTCCGAGATCGATAGGCATTTTTTTTATCTACAATGAGAAATTTTTAAAAACGATCTCTAATTTTTTTCAATCGACCGAGCTCTATTCCCCCGATTTTCGCCTGGCGAATGAGTTAATTTCACGGCTTCCTCGCCTTTCAAAATATTTTTAGACATTTTTTTTCCCCCGCCTCCAATAAAATACTAAAAACGGTCTTACAGACGGCGGAAGGAATATTTTAACTCTCCATAAACTCAGTCGGATGAATGAAGCTCGAAAAAATTAGACGTGAGGTTTTTCAATCTCGCGAATTGCAGAAAAAAAATCCCCGACGATTGTCCAGCGGATGAGAGTCAGGGATTGACTCATTTGACGCGGAATACCTCATATTATCATAGTACACATACTATTTTTCGTTCCTTCGGTGGGAAATTCGACAAAAAAAATAAATAAGAGAATGGAGTTTTGGGAAAAGGAGAGCGAATCGTCAAACGACTCATTGAAAACGTAAATAAGCATCCGATGAATGAATGAATTGAAAACAAAAGCGCAACTATTGCTTAAAAAATTATTATCTCAATATGAACTAATTGACTTCTTGGGAACAGTGAAATCTCTTTCACTCCGGTTCTCTAAAAACAATCGACAGCAGAAAAATATCAAGAGATCGCCACAGAAAAAATCCCAACTGAATAGATTAAATAGAAGAATCAAAATCAATAGATTTTCTTCCTCTTTTCTAATAGAATTTCCAAAATACTCTTGAAAAATACTTTCACACACTCCACTAGGTTTTTTTTTTCATCTGTGTGAGGCATTGCAAATCAGCAATTTCTCCACATTTTCCTGCGACTTTTGAAGAATTTCCCCACTTGAGACGAAAACTCGGGCAGTCTCCTCTAAAAAATTATGACTCTAACTATATTATCGCAATTGTACCTATACCGCGACTAATAACGTCCAGAAAATAAACCGCCACTTTCTCCCCCACCGACAAGGGACCAGTGTCGAATTTTCCACACACAAGGGACGAAAAAACAAATAATAAATGAATAAAAAAAAATCCTGACGTACAGGGTGTCCCGATTTATTTATTTCACAACGTACCATAAATTCACGCTAACGACTGGCACTCGTAACGTTGCTAACTCCATCGAGGACGTGGAGACACCCTGCATGACACACAACATCAGATATCTGACTGAACAATTCGTCTTTAGTCTTCAATTCGTCACAACGAGATTAAAAAAAGGAAAAAAAAAACGAGCACAGAGGCGAGAAATTTGACAATTCCCTCGAAAAAAAAAAAAAATTCATTTGATTAAATAAATAACACTTGCCCCAGGGGATTCTCTGTGACGGTTTTCAACAGATGTTTACAATAACGGAGATGGTTCATTCACGTGATACCTTACTATAGTATTCTTCTGAATTCATAGGTTTTTATTAGCCATAATTAGTAGTAAATTAGTCATTAAATTAATCAATCGATTCTGATGTTTTTTTCGTTATGTTTTTTTTTTGCTGTTGAGTGAGTTGAGTGTATGCTTCCGGTTTCTTATTTTGCATGAATGATTTTTTTGTTTGTTTTTTTTTAGCGTAATCACCTAGCGGGCGGATGATCGGAACTTTCACTGTCTCTGGTGTTGCCTCCACTTTTATTGTGACTCCTTCTTGTACTGTTACGTTTCTTTGGCTGTTTACTGTGACAGTTGGAGCAATACCATTTGCCTCTTGGCATCTGTGGATTGACAAAATTATGGGAATTGATTATTTATTAATTTTTTCACTTCAATGACGAGGACAAAAATCCTCGATTCTTAGCTGACGAATATTAATTGGTAGACATGAGTTCTTCAATTTAATGGGGTTAAGGGCGCACGTATTTTTAATCAATAAATACCTTAGGCATGACGGGATTGTGGCAGTCGGTGTGATAAGCTCGAGGGCACAATTCACAGAGCACCAGGTTCTTTCCAACTCTTTTGCCGCATACCAGACAGTTCCTCTCGCCGGTCGCTTTATTCATACACTCGTGGCAATACCTGGGTAACAAATTTTTTTGATTATTGTTAATGGGTGCATTGAGAACGACATGAGTGAGTGACTGCGAGTAATGAATTGTCAATTTTTTTTTCCTATTTTCAGAAGTTAAAAAAATTTATTTCAAGCCCTTTTTGTAATTTAACAGCTGCTTCAATTAGCCCATTTTATACGCTATTCAATGGTTCGTAATTGAGTTAGTGTTTCGGTACTTACCAATCACCATCAGGAATGTTCTCCATTTTTGGACGGAAGCAATAAGTATGATATCCACGATCGCAACCATCGCACAAGAGCAATTTGTCCTCGTTGTCTCCACTGTGACAAAACTGGCAATTCTACGGAGGGAAAATACAGTGGTTTTAAAGCTGATGAGAGGCGAGTGACGGCCTATTGAAGGATGCAAGCGTACTAATGAGTACTTGATATTAGTAGTACGTGAATTAGTTTGTCAGAACATGCATTATTATTTTCTTTTTTCAGCTCGATTTTTATCAGCCTCGGCCACTGTCAGTGTTTGAACAAATTCCATTAAATTTTTATTATAACAAATAAATTAACACTCAGAGTTTCTGATTTGAATATTCAAAATCTAACAGACATTAATAAAAGGATAACAGTCTCTTTTTTAGGCAAACTACTTCAAAGATTGGGAAATGGTAATAAAATTCTTTTAATTTACGGAAAAAATTACGAGTGTCTCGTTTGAGTCCTGGAGTTTAGCGTAAAAATACTGGACAGATATCTCTGAAGTCATTAACATGGCGTGATTTTTAAGAACAAAAAAAAAGAGAATAGAGTCGTCGATGACTTTTGCAAATAAAAAAATTCAGTGGAATCTGGAAGGATTTGTTAATTCTGTTAGTCATCAAGAGTACCCACAGAGGCCTGAGAAGTAGCCAAAAGCCGATTGTATCGAGTGGTAGATTTAACCGAGACACTGCGATTGCGTAGACTCAAGCAGATTGTGTTTCTAGCTGTTGTTAGACTCACAGCCTTCATGATGCTCTTGTCCCACGCGATGCTGGCCTCGAGCATGTAGAGAGCCATTGCCAGTTGTGCTGATGTGTGAGCACGAGCTGTTGCTTCACGCCAATTATTGAGACCACGTGGGGTTGTTTCCTCGGGTGGTGGTGGAGCTGATCCACCGTCTGACGAGTTTGAATTTGCATTCGCCGCTGCGGCTGCCTGTTCCGCTTTCAGAGCTGCTAAATTAGGATCGCCAGTGCTGTAAGCAAATAATTTGATTTATTCCCCATTAATGGGATTAATTCTGAGAGACTGAATTATTGGAAAAATATTCTCACCAGACGCCGAGCGGTGGTTTGAGATACCTCCTCTCGATGGCAGCCTCCAAGGAGAGTAGCCTCTGCCTGGCCTGCTCGACGGCATTGATTTTCTCCATCTCATTGAGCTTCTCAATCTCATCAGCCTCCTCACTCCCCGCCCTGGGCGGTAATTTCCACCCCTTGACCTGCATACTGGCATTGGCAACCTTGTCCTCCAAGGCCTCCACCTGCTCCAGCAATTGGGCATCGACACGCGCCGCAACTGCATCACTCCAGTCCCCAGGATTATCGGGCCTGGGCACTTCGTCCTCCTCGTCCTCGTCGTCCTCCTCCTCTGCGCCCCTCAGATCAGTAGCCGAAGAATTACCAGGATCCACATGAATTTTCCCAGTGACAGCTAAAAAGGACTCCATAGTAGCCCACGTCGTCCTCTTCAGCTCCTTCTCCCTCACCCCCCTCGAGTGCAGATGCTCCAGCAGCTCCTGGAAGGTGTCAATATCTCCAATTCTCCACCAGCCGTATCTCAAATCCTCAGGTACGGGTTTAGCTTCGCCCGGAGGTGGCAGTCCATGGACCTTCAGGTACTCCAGCTGAGCTGCCTCGTCCTGTGTTAAAATCAGGGGGGCTGGACTGTCGCAGCGCTCGTATCCTGGACTAGCTGGTGGTGGAAAAATTGGTATCCTCAGCTCGGCACTCTCAACAATGCCAAATATCTGCTTACTACTGGGTCCAGAAGTGTCACAAGTCTCTCGTGGAAGTATCGAGAACCAGGGCATCTCCACCTCACTCATTCCCCCATTGACCTCCTTTCCATTGGGCAAACTATGAAGATGATTGCACTTGTCACCATTCACACTCTCACTCTTCTCCTCATACTTCTCGACTTTTGGCTCCACCTCCATCTCAGTTTCCAGCTTGATCTCCTCTGAAGTGACGTTGGTCTTGGCATCACTCGTCAGACTCTCCTCAGACTTGACTCGCTCCTCCTCCTTGACAAAATTTTCGTTTATCTCAGGCTTGACTTCCTCCTTGGGCTTTTCCTCCTTGATCTTCTCCACCTCGTCATTCTTTGGAGAATCCTCAGGGGCTTTGTCCTCCCCGCCCACCTCTTTTTTCTCCTCTGGGCTCTCCTGAATTATCATTCCCTTCCACTTCTCATCGAGCTCAGCCTGGAGATCCAGAATTTCGGGCTCTGCACTCTCCATTGCCTCCACAAAAATTCCCCCGGCGCAGGGAAGCTCCCAGTATCGCCTCCAGTATCTGTCCTGGCCGAAAACGTGGGCTCGCAATTGCTTCGAGGAGCCATTCAACTTCTGCAGCTGCTCCTCCGATTGCTTCAGAAGTTTGTCGAGCTTTTTCCCAAGCTCCTCGGCCGAGAGATTCTTGTCCTCCTCCTCCTCTGGCTGGGTACCCTCTGACTCGTTCTCCGACATGTCCTCCACCTCGTCCTCGTGGTGAATCTCCTCGGGAGTTGGCGTCGTGTCCATCGGCGGATTATTTGTATTGGAGGCGTTGGTCTCCTCGTCTGTCTCCTTCTTCTCAATTGTTATTGTATCGCCGGTCTTATTGATAATCACTCCCACAGCCTCCATTCGCACTTTTCTACTGTGCAATTGGCGCAATTTTCGGATCTTCGTGTCAAGGACAAAACGCTCCTTCTTCAGTTGGGCCACCGTCTCCAGGCTACCCTCGATCTGGCGTATCACAGCTTTATTTTGGAGCAATTCGTTGCAGAGAAAACCTGATATAATGAGCATCAATGTAATACAATAATCAACAATTAAATACAATTAAAGTTGAATGTAAAATCAATCAACATACCTAGCATTTGAGCTTTGTGCGTGGGATTGAGCGCCAGGAAGGGCTTGTCTCTTAGTCTCTCCGACATTTTCCAAGTTTCGTTGTTGTGCAAGTGCTCATAAAATTGGGCATTCTTCCCCGACGGAGTGGATGGATAATCCCCCCCATTCTGATGATGATCGGCGAATTTTTTGTCCCTCTCGCGCTCCAAACAGACACCAGTTAGGGCTTTCACTTCGCCAGTTGCATTGGCATAGAGGTAGATGCGAAGGACCTCGCTGATGTTGGCGTGGGTAATGTCGGCCTGGCGAAGGGACTGGCCAAGGCCTGTGGTGTGACGAGCGGGTTGGGGAATACCCGGATCCTCTATAGCGCAGACCAGGAGGTGAGTCATTACCGAGAGCATCTCCTCCTCCGCCTCCTCGTCATTGAGGAGGGCCAGTTGCAGGCTCTTAAGCGAGGGCAGGGACTCCATGTCAAAGCCCAGGGTCTCACCGAAATTATGGAGAAACTCAAAGACCATTACTATCTCGGCGAAGGCCTCCCCCGAGAGCTTCAGCCGGGGAATGCGTTTTATCGGGGGCAGAGACTTGTGATCTAATAATAATAATGACAATAATCATAAAGTGAATGATTATTTCCATGTTGTTTTGTGCTAATTATTCTTTGATTGGTCTAAGAGAGGATGACAAACCTGTCAGCTCCATGTCCTCCACCGGCTTCCTGATCTGCTCGACGAGCTCCATCTCGAGTTTCCTCTGCTCGGCTCGTTTCTCCTTTGTCGCAATTCTCTCAGCTCGTGCCTCCAGTCGTTTTTTCTCCCGCTCCTCCATCCTCCGACGATTCTCCAACGCCCGTATCAATGCCATATGCTGTCTTCTCCTCTCTCGTTCCTAATAATTGAATAAACAATTACCATTATCATGAGAAAATCCGGGGAGCCAACGATGCCAACAGACAACCAGAAACAAACTCATTATAACTCAAAACTCATATTCCTCTACATCCACAGTCAAGTGGAATTATCCCATAGAAATTAACTCTAAAATAATGAAAACCAACACCTCTAGACTAACAAACAAAATAGATGACTAGGATACGTAGAGCAAAAGGTCAGAAGGTCGACGTGCAGAATGAGTAGAACTCCTGGAGGTTTTTTTTTTTTATCTCAACATGAAAATCTCTTCGCTCGTTATGTCAAATAATTTGTGATATTTTAGGGCGAGAGAAATGACTCGTTTCAATTGAACGAACAAAATACTGGGCCGGTATTGTGAGAATTTAGTGATTATTATATTTAGAAATATTCTATTTCATTTCGATAATAATTCTGTTAAAGAGGAACGATGTCTTCCATTTTGTTCAGTAAAATAAATTAATTATATGGGGGATTAATTAATTTGCTCCAACAAAAGAGAATCTGAAATGATTAAATTCAAATGAATCATTTCTCTCGTTATTAAGCTTTCAATTTTGTGCAGAACACGAGAAAACCCAACAATAACCGATGATAACAATTAATGAGACGAATATAACAACAAAAACCGATCGATTAATTCCCAAAAGACCTTTTTTTTTTTTTGTTAATAAAAATTCGTTAGATGTCTTTTTAGTGTGAGTGCACAATTACTCCTCCTCCTGTTAATCAATGGTGGTTAAATAAATAAATAAAATTTTTCAGTTGTTCTTTCTAAAGTCAGGGTACGAGACATACCAACTCGACGGTGTAGAGCATCTCGCGCTGCTTGCTGAGCTCCTGCATGTACATCTGTAGCAACAAAACACACCATCCAATCCACCAGTGCTCAAAAAACCTCAAACGACCCTCACACTCAACCAAATTCGCATTTTCGAATGGAATAATTTGGATCTTTTAATTTTCCTCAATTAGCAATTTAAAAAAAAAAATTTCCTTTTCCTCTTTAGCAACACAAATTCCATTATTTGGTGATTTTTAGTGCTGGACTTTCGTTATTTGCAGTTGGCAATTATTGGATTTGAGATATATCTCGAATTTGTAAAAAAAAAAACATTCAAATTTACAGTTACAATGATTTTATTCCAAGGAAGCAATGAAATGCACGTCTAACTACAACACACTCTACCATCTACGATGATCACAATTTTTGTCTCGTTGAATTATCATTTTAAAAAACTCACCTGTTCTTTCAGCATCACCGCCTGCTGTCGCTTTAGCTCGCGCTCCTGTGGAGACAAGTCCTTTAATGATTTCATCAAACGTTTGAGTAAATTAAGATGTCCATTGAAATGATAAAATTCAACAGAGAAATTAATATTGAAACAATTCATTGTCCCAGACTAATTAATTTGTTACCTGTTGCTTTCGTTGTTGTTCCTCCATCCGAATTTTCTCAACCTCCTCCTGTCTCTTTTTTCTCGCCTGCACAAAAGTCCAAACAACAAACAGTGAAACAATATAATCAATCGGTGAATAGAGGGCGCTTTTGACTAAACAAAAATTCTACAAAATGAGAATTAGACGATCGTGGTGAGATTAAATAAAAAATTATAAATGTGTATTATGTGAATGACTAGTCAACAATAGCACGTGTCAATCAACGAAAGTTAATCATTGCAATGGAAAAAAAAAAACAACAACAACAACACACGAGATATTTTTCTGGGACTGTTCTGAAAGTTTTGGAATATTATTGGATGAGGTGTGTTCGATTATTATAAAATTAAGCTTTGGAACACTCGCGAATGCGAGAAGTCGAAAGTTTGAGATTGTCGTGCGGTTCGATTGATAATTTTTACGGCATCAATATCAATTTTTTTAACTTTATAAACATGTTAATCTGTGATAAATATTCTTACGTCTATGAAAAAATTGAATAGGCTATTGTTCCTTTTTCGCCCATTTTTTGTTTCCTGTAAAAATTATAGAACTCGATTTTTTGAGAAATATCGAGAGAACAAAGTCGCCAATTTTTTCATACACATGAAATTCAACAAACTCCACGCAACAAATCACCTTCAATATTCCCTAAAATCGTGAAGGAAGAGAATAAAAAAGGGAGAGAATAGCATTAAAAAATTCAGTTATGAGACATGCCAGCAAGACTCAAGCAGAGACAATAAATAATGAATTCCCTCCAAACAACAAAAAACCCTGAGAATATTCTCAGCCTCACGGAATGGGCTCTCTCTCTCTCCCTGTACAACGAGAAACACAGTAACATAATACACAGAGTACTGGAGAAAAGACAGGTACAGGTGAGGCAAAATGGACCCTTGGATCTCCAAAAATAAAAATCCAACTCCAAACCCCTTTAATTTCCCCAGAATTCAAATAATCTCCTCATTCCAAATGTCTCTTCCCCTGTCCCCGCAATCCAAACTGAGAAAGCCAACGTCAACTGTCCATTTTGCCCCAGTCGTCCATAAAACAGCAGATAAAAAAATATCAAGAGATGACAGAAGAACAAGAATACGTGAGAAATAGTACAAAAACATCAAATTGAAAAAAAAAAATATATATATATATATCGCCTGAATTCCTCGAAAATACTCGACATACAGAGCCATGCGGAATTAAAATTAATTTGATTAATCGATCAATAAATTATTTGATTATATTCATATATTTTAGCTAGCTGTTATACATAGTGACAGGAGAAGCTAAGGCAAAGGAAAGTAATTCTCATACTGCGCAAGATTTTCCTAGAATTCATTGATACTCTAGTTGTTGGTCTTGCTCTCGTTCCTCCTAATTGTCCACTGACGATCATTAATCATCATTATTTCGAGCTGCACGATTATTATTTAACGTATTCGACATCCCCATTCTTCGAATATATTCAGTGTCGTGTGTGCAATTGTGTCGATTAAATGCTCTACAGCAAACCACGACCGTCTCGTTAAATAAAACACTGTCCCTCGACTTATTATCCTCGATTTCATGTATTATTAAAAATTTATGCGCCTTAATAATCCATCCTTCCGACAATTTCTCCACCAATTGGTTTATTTACGCGTGTGAGAAAATAATTTTTTCTCCAAAAAAATCTCATATTCCGAGGTAATTAAACAAAAATACATAGAAATGTTTATAAAAACAATATGAACTTCAAGTAAATTAATAACTTCAGGAGGCAACAGTCAACAAGTGGGAATCCCCCGAAAGATCCCGTTCCTTTCCAATTCTCCAACAAAAAATTCCAATGCAAATAATTCCTCGATCTCGTGAATAATAAGTCGCTGATCCACAAAAAAGAAAAACCGAAAATAAATCAAGCCATTTGTTCATCTCTCCAACTAGTTAACTATCTAGACAAGCTGACTGATGGGAAAATGCAGGGTTACTCAAAGATAACAATGTACTCCTCTCGATTTTCCCCTCTATCTCCTCATCTCCAGTAGCATCTCCCATTTCCCCAGTATTCCAACGCCTCCCACTCACTCTCTCTCTCTCTCTCTCTCTCACCCATTTTTAACTTTTGGAATATTCGCAGGAATTTTCAAGGGGGTTGGGGGGTTTGAGGTGGGTGGGGTTGAATCCTTACCTCCAGGAGTTCCTGGCTTTGCGTTTGCGTTTGCTGGACCTCCACTGACGCCTGTGAATTGATGGAAGGTGATGTGGGTATTGAGCTACATGTTGACGATGGAGTACTTGACAGTGCTACAACCGAGGGCGATGTAGTTATCGGTGGTGTTGTCATTGGCCCAGCCACAATAGCATTATTCTGCAGTACATTTTTCTTCCCAATTTGTTCCATTTCACCATCAGTTTGCATGATATCACGATTCCTCCAGCTCTCAGCTATACTGACACGATTCTTCCAGATTGTGGCAACTGTACTGCTAGCCAGGCCCAATTCCCTCGCCACATCGCTCTTACTTTTTCCACGCTCTATTTCCTGAATGATCTTCATCTTCTGTTTTATCGTGAACGCAAGCCTCTTCCGACCCTGCACCAATTTTCCGTTTGTTTTTTTTGTTTCTCTTCCGTCTTATCCATTGTTTTTTTTTTAATTGTGTTCTTGGGGATGTATTGTTTGTGTAATGAATTATTAATTGAGGTAAATCGGTAGTGAGGCCCTTCTACGGTGGCGGACAATCGTCGGTGGGGGGAAAATAAAAGTAAGCGAAATGTTGCAGCACACGAATATGGTCTGTCCTGAGGCTTTTTTTTTTTTCTGTGTTTATAGATTTTTTTCTTTCAATTTTTGGAAGTGGGAGAGTGCAATTTTGAGTTTGAGAATTGTAGGAATTTTAGTGGAAATTAAATTTGCTGAAAATTGGTGGAATTTAATACGGAAAATTAGCAATTGGACCGCTAGTCAGGCCCAACTCCCTCGTCACATCGCTCTTACACTTATCACATTCTATTCCCTGAATAATCTTCATCTTCTGTTTTATCGTGAACGCAAGCCTCTTCCCACCGCGCACCAATTTTCCGTCTTTTTTTTTTTTCACTCCCTTCCTTTTAATCCATTTTATTTATTGTGTTCTTGGGGTTGTATTGTTTGTGTAATGAATTATTAATTGAGATAAATCGGTAGTGAGGTCCTTCTAGGGAGACGGACATTCTCCGGGTGGAAAATAAAAGTAAGCGAAATGTTGCAGCACACAGATTTGGTCTGTTCTGAGACTTTAGGGGTCGTGTTTTTTTTTTTTTTTAATCTTTGGAGAGGGGAATTGATGAAAACGTGGGGGGAACATAATATGAAAATACATGCTGGGCCCTCCTGTCACTATTGCTAGCGCCTTTTCGTGTCACTGTGTCCCTTGGATTCAACATTCGTGATTTTTCTTTTTTAAAACGGTTAATCGATTATTGTTATCGATATCGATGAGGTGTATGTAAATATGGAATATTATAGATGTGTAAAAATGGCACACACAGATAACATGCGACACGCACGGCAGGTGAACGGAAATATGAAAATATTGTACTTTTCATTTGATGATTTGAATTTAAATAAATTTTTAAATACGAGAGGGAAACATGTGAATTCGTTGATTGTCACAATATTTATTTCATTTAATAATCAGTTCTTCTTATTTTTTTATTGCAACGAATTGATTGAGGAGATTTCCTGGCGGACTTCTCCACGTTCAGATACTGGGACAATCAACTCTTAATTTGTTATTATGTGAATTAAAAAACAACAAGATTTTCGATAAAAACAAATCGGTAGGTTTTGTTGAGAGATAGGGGGAGCAGTGACTCACCTCCAGGAGCTGCTGATTTCGAATCTCTCGCTCTCGACGTACAGCTTCTTGTCTCTCAGTCTTTTCCTGTTCCTTTATCAATCTGAGGAGCAGAAGGGGAATATTTTAATTCAGAGATTTTATTTTTTGGCCCGTGATTTGGCCAATGACCGAGCTTAATTAATTAAATTAATCTAGGTGACTTAGACACAGCAAATGACTCGTACCTAACTTGCTCTTTGTGTCTCTGCGCCTCCTCTTTCGCTAATTTTTTAGCATAAGCCAATTTATCCCGTTCATATTGACTTGTTGGCCTGACATCTCGGAATCCCCCCGCCGCCCTGAGCTCCTCCAGCCTCCGTGCCACTTCCTGGGCCCCCAGTCTCACGAATTCCGCCTCAGCCAAGCCCATTGTTGGCTGGAGGAATTCTCCAACGAGGGGTTTCGACGAGAACGAGAAGTTGGCGGTGGTGAGTTCTGCTGGATTTTGAATCTCCAGAAACTAAAGCCCAACACGTTTTGTTTTTATTTCTTCAATTATCCAAGTGGTTATTCTTTCATAACGTCTAATGATTATTACCGACCTTAAACAAATCCTGATTATTCCTGAATGTTTTACCGCAAGGGCTGTAGTAAGTGACATCCCCCTTAATAACCCCAGTCTTTCCCAAGCCCTTGATAACAGTCTCCCTCTTCCAGCCCCTCTCCAGAGACACCTGTAGATCCTTCTCGCTGGGATTTAATTTTCGTCTCTTAGCACTGGGCACACCATCAGCATTGTCATCATCAGTATCAGTAACAACATCCGTATTACTGCCACTCTCGCTGGTGACGTCCATGTTACTTTCCTCACCGGAAACCTCAAGCAATTTACTCTTCATTTTTTCCTGCAACGAACGCTACATTGGAAAGCGTTGTATTTAATTAATGAACAAAATAAAATAAAAATCGCAAGCAAATGAAAATGGAAAAATTAGTGGCAATTGCCAACGGAAAGTAAACATTTTTCTCGAGGGGAAAACTATTGTTAATCAGAAGAATTAAACAGTCAGTCAATTGTTTGACAAATGAAGGCAGATCACGGGAATTTTTCATTACCACATTTTTGTTTATCAAACACTGAAAATAATTAACAATTTTTCGCCAGAATAACGAGTGAAATGGCCGATTATTCTTCGTTTAAATAAAATATTGGACAATACCTGCAAATTTCTCCCTAAATAAATTCTCAAAGCCCTCATAATCTGCTTAATTAATTTCAAGTACAAAAAATGTGCAGTCTCCGCTCGACAAAAATTGAAAAAAAAAGCAAATAGAGCAGCAGGAAAAATTGAAATATGAAGACAATGATTGAATTAAAGTATAAAAAATCATGACATACTTGACCCCTCTCATCAATTTGACCAGTCGCTGACGCATGTAACTGCGCAGCAAGTATATTAGATCTAAGTAACGATACTTGATGGGACAATGGTACATTTGGATCCAGCGTTGGGGTGGGTTTTATACCCAGCGCCCTACTCTGAGCCAGTAATGATGCCACTGTATTTTTCTTGGGCTTCGATACACCGCGCCCCAAGTTCCTGGGTCTACCGTCTTTGTGGTGTATCGGAGTTGTTTCACTCTCCTCACTACCACTGCTGGGACGCTGGGGCGAATCAGCAGCTGTGAATAATTGGGCGAGAGAGGGACTCGGTGAGGCTGGCACTGTCACCGAGTTCTGGGGTACTCGTCGTGGCTTGGGGCCTGGTTTCCGTCGCGCTGAAAAGATTTCGTGAGAGATTGTGTGAGGGAGTCCTCAGAAATATATCAATCGACATTTCAATGGGCAATTGAATTTTTCTTTCCGACAATTGGGATCTTTAAAAATCCCTCAAGACCAACAGTTGTTCACAAAATAATCATTATATCGAGGGAAGACTTACACGTACGATCGGAGGCAAGCAATGATTGACTGAGATTACTTAGTTGACTAAGAGGTTGACTGCCTGATATTGGTGAACTGCTGCTCGTTGACGCTGGCTTCAATGACAGATTCAGGGGTGCATCAGCGTCGTTGGAATTGCTGGTACTGTTGCTCATGGTGTACAATGGAGGAGCCGTTAATACTGAACCGTTGGTTGAATGGGCCGGTAGTTTTATCACTTCCACACGATCCACAGAGTCCCTGTATTCGCTCGATTCACTCTGGAGAACAATAAACATTGAATTTTAACGCAATCCTCCTCCCCCCACAATTCGGTTGGGGAAAAGAAAATGGGGTTAATTGGATAATTTGGTAATTATTATGAACTTGAGTACTTGCCATCAGAAATGATATTGAAGCAATTTATAATAATCAATTCCGACAATTTTCATTATCCTCAGAATAAATAATTGCAATCGAGATGAATATTAACATCAGATGAAAGAGGAATCCTATTTCAAATGTTTTGTCATAATGTTGGACAATTGAAGAATGATAAAATTAATTGAATCACCTATTATTTCACTCTCTGTTAAAATCAGTTGCAGTAGAAATTTCAATTTCCCCCCATTCACTATATCAGCTAATGATGATTTTTTTCAATACTTGAATTATTTATTCCCATAATTACCATTTTATTACTCATTCAACGGGATTATGAATACTCAATATATAATTTGCTAATTACCACTGGTGTACGATTGAATTTTCTCGGCTCCATAACCAGGGATGAGGTAGTTGGGGTGGTCTGATGAGCACTGAGTGCCTGCACTGAAGGTGGATGAACACTTACACTCGGTGAATCTAATGATATTGTCTTTTTCCTACCACGATTCGTCGTACCTGGAACCTTTGGTCCAACAATACTCGATGTGTACTTTATGATTTCTGTGTCCGGTGGTAGTCTCACGCCTCCCAGGATACTACTCGGATCACTAAAATCAGAACTGATTCAGTTTAATGTATTTGTTGATTTGCAAATGAATTAAATAATCTGATCAAATGTATTGACTCCTAAATTATGATAGCTCTCGCAAAATAAAATGTCTGGCAGTTCCAAAACTAGTGCTCCCCCAATGGCCAGAGTTACAGTAAAAAATGATTTTAAAAAGATCTATAATTAATATTAATCACCTTCCTTCCTTCGCTGGAGGACTACTAAATATCGTGGAAGAGATTGTATAATTTTAATGACATTATTGCAATATTTTTTGTAATAGCCATGAATTTTAGGTGTAGATAATTTAATCTTTAGTGATTACCTAACAACATTAGCCTGGGTTGTCGTAGTACTGCAACTAGTTGTTGGTGTTGTGCTGTGATGACTCGTTGTTACAGATGGTTGACTAACAGACAAACTACTAGTGTGAGTACTGGATGTTGTGGAATTATTATTATTCGTAGTACTGCTGCTGCTGCTTGTCGCTGCTGGTTTGTGACTCTTACTTGACTTAGCTGTTTGCATTGCAATTAATACAAGGGAATAAGTGAAACGCTTTTATTGGTCATGTTTTCCATTGTCATGATTATTGTGAATTATACACTTACACTTACTGGACTTGTGGGAGGACGACAGGGACGGTGGTGTCAGCAGTGATGCTGGATATGGTGGCAATAGGCTCTCAGCACCTGGTGGAAAGCCAGGCAAACCGGCGGCCCCTTGTAACCTGGCCAGATAATCCTGGGCTGCCAAGTGCGATGCCATTGTCCACCATGCTGCACTTGCTGAATTTATACCTGAGAATAAATGTACAGACTTTAAGGAAATTCTCCTCAGGAATTTTTCTGAGAAAGGCCAAAATTAATTCAGTAAATCAAATTAATTCATAGGCAAATTCATTTCTCATTGTCGATTGTCATTGAATTGAAATAATCTAGATAAATTGCTGAGGTCATTTGACGATTCAAGGAATAACTTAATTGTTTTGATAAAAAATTGAATTCAAATGAGTCATTATTCCGAGGACAACCAAAGGAGACTCAGATAAATCCAATGAGATGGTTTTACCATTTAAGGTATGAGTGGCATTAAATTATGGACTAATTTACCTAAACTGGCTGCTTGACTGGCAGCGACACTGAGCGTCCCAAGACTCGCGTGAGAGTACGGCGGTGGTGGTGGTGGTGGTGCTGATGCTGGTGTGTGACCACCAAAGCCAGGTGCTGCACCGCCGCGTCCCAGCATTGCATAGGCCGACGGCAAATGATGAGCACCGAGGCCATAACCACCTGGCATACCACCGAACAGTGACGATGCCGCACTGTCTCCACGTGGCCAATAAGCTGAAACAATATTGGTACGTATGATTTTTCAAACGTCAATAAACATTTGGAATTATGGTAATTGGTGGGGGGGTGGCGATTCTCTCCCGTTCAATGCCCATGTAATACATAGTATGTAGTACATACTGGAACCAGTGATTTCAGGGGCGTAACCTCGGTCGGGGCGTCAGAAAACAATTTAGTCGATTGAGAGAAAAAAATTTTTTTTTCACTTTTGAACGATTTTTTCTCTCTCTTCTGGTTTTTCTTTTTTCATTGTTTAGCCTGTGGTCCAAGGCTGTGGGTCATGGAGAATCAGAGTTGAAGTAAATCAAATGAAGTCAAATTTTTTAAAGCGATTTTTAACGATTTTTTTTTTGGGAATATAAAATTCCTGAACGTGACGAAAAGAAAGTGCTCAAAATATTATTAAAAAAATATGGATTTAAATTATTTTAAATTCTCTTATCTACATTTTTGTTTAAAAAATCATCGGAGCAGTAAATCCTCGGCGAGACGAGAGTACGAAGTCCATTTGTTAATGCATAAAACAAAAATGTCTCCTCATTAAAAAAAAAACGAAGAAAATCAAATTAATTAGACTGGTGGAAAAATGGAGGGGGACTGAATCGACAGCCCTCGCACGGCACACGTTCTACATGAATAGGGGCTTGCACATATGAAGTACATGATCTAGTCATGTGCAGATGATTCTACGACGTATGTACGAGTGAAGCTACCCCGATATAATGCGAGGAATTTCCTTCCACCCCATGTCATTTTCAAGGGGACTATGCGTATATAATCAATATTGAGAATTAGTTCACTGCTGTTCATTGGTATCTATTCACGATAATGAAACTGAATTATCAGTTGGCATGTTTCCCAAGCCGCAACATTACTCGATAAAATTATTAAAAACGAATAATTATTTAATCATTCACCCCCAGAATTTCAGCTGAAGGCGCATAATCTGTCCCATCCCATGATTATTTCTCTCTCTAATTTTTAGCATTAATTTTATAATTTTTTCCTGCGTCCAGGGTCGGCGTAATGTCGGCTCAATGTCGGCGCAAGGTCGGGCGAGGGTCGGCAGGCCCAAAAATTGAGTTTTCCCTTGATAAAGTTCCAAACTATCCGCCGAAGTGATCATAAATAATTTTTTAAGATCATTATTACTTGTTTATGTTATTGAGAAATAAATAAAGGTTTAAAAAAATTTGTGAGCTTCAGGTAAAATAAGTAATTCTCATCTTATTCAGTAATGAATTGCTTTTATCAAGTTCCCTATTGCTGGCAAAATAAACCCCCACAATAACTGAATTAGCCATTGAAATTCCCCAAATAAATTCCCAATAATTTTTTTTTAACAATCGTTTTCCTCATCGAAGATCACCGAGAATTGTCCCTCTCCAAGTACCCTCAACACATCTTTGACAGACAAAAAAAAAAAAAGAAAAAACCTCAGACAAGCAAAAGGAAAGCTCGTTCGATGGAAAGGACGTTCTCGTTAGTGCAATTCCGTAATTGCAATTGCTTCTCTCTCTCTCTCTCCCTCCTTCGCTCCCCGTCTTTCTCCCTCGCCCTCTCAGTCTCTCCTCTTCGTTTTCTATATCTCGGTTCTATTCCACGCCTGTCGCGCCGTTTCCGGAGTCCCTCATCCCCCACAATCCATACTCTGCCCAGTCCGGACATCTCACCCTCATCCCCCCCCCCCCCCCCCCCCCCCCCCCACCCCCCCTCCGCCCCGTCCGGACCTCCCCCCCTCCCCCCCCCCCCCCCCCACACACACACAGAATGCCTTTTTCATTTCTGGGAGCGATGGGAGGAGTCTCTCGGCTTTGATAACAAAATAGGAATACGTAAATTCTACTCCTCCCCCTCCCCGAAATATTATCAACCGTTGGCTACAAAAAATGATATCCCGTCGCTCTTTATAATTTTCATTTCAATCTCCCAGTCTTCAAGGTCTTCAAACACCAGTCTAATTGATCGATTGATTAATTGACGATCGATTTAATAGAGAGGGAATAATTTAATTAAATTTATTGTTTCCACTTTCAATGATTAAATTTTTTTTAACTGTTTTAAGTTATTTAAAAATTCTACTTTTAATGGATTTCAGTCCTAGGCCTGGAGATAAGTGACTCCAATCCTTCTTGACTACTTATATTTTGTAAAATAATACGGGGAGCCCAACGAAATATCGGGAATATTGATGTTTTCCGAGGGGATGGGCGTTGGAGACACAATGTCGGCATTTGGGATGCTGTGCAGTGTAGCGTCTAGCTTGGAGAATGATGCGAAGAGAGTCGGACGATAGGGGGGTTAAAACGGAACCCAGTGGCACTGGTGGGATGAAGGGGTGGGAGGGAGGGGGGGGACAAAACGACGACTGTGCCGCAGCCGGGCCAGGCGAACTGAGGTGGTAATCAATAAATATACAGAACTAGCTTTTACGTGTGGTATAACGTCGCAGTGGGCTTGCACAATTGTCAAAATCATTGCACATTCAGAGACCACCGTATCCCATTGACAATGACACATGTCAAATCAAGGGGAAATCATTGACAATGCCTTGACCCCTTTTTTTCTACAATTTTTTAAATCATTTTGCTCGTGACATTCCTCAATGATTAATTATTTAATTAATGAACTTTGGATTTGCCTTGCAATAATTGAATTTCAATTTGTTGAATCTGAATTTTTAAACGGCTTGACAAATGATGAATTAAAGAATTGAAATTTTACGAAATTAAAGGGATGGAAATTAATTTTTATGCATTATTTTTAGAAACGTAAGAGCCAATCAGAATTTATTGTTATTAATTGGATTGATTCAGTTTCAGTGAGAAAATGTAAAGCGAAGTAATAGACAGATCAATTGGGGGATGTAATCCGGGGGGAGGGGGGAGGGCGGCGGATGGGGGAATGAAAAAATCGAATAAAATATAAAAATACTCACCACCGAAGAGTGCACTGGGATCAAGGAGCGGGTTAGCCTGATCCGCTTGTAATTTATCAGAGACGGAGCTGGCCACCGAGCCCGGGGTTGCCGTTGTTGCTGTTGTATCTCCACCCCCACCTCCGCCCGACGCGGAGTTCTCCTTCTCCATGCCAGTCTCCTGGTGAAATAAAAAAAATTATATTTAACGTCACTCGATTGACAGAAAAAGAAAAACGCACTTCTCCCATGAGTTAATCCCCAAAGTTCAAGATTTACCAGGACTCAATGTTTTTTTAATTAAAAAAAATACGAAAAATCGACAAGTACGCCCGAAATAAATAAATATTATTCTT
>JAPYZM010000559.1:0-29120 GCA_030522845.1 Psyttalia concolor | reverse complement strand
TCGGGGGGATTAACAAAAGTAAACACAATCCGCCTTCGGTAAAACCCGGAACCGGGGCATGATTTCTGGTGTGAATAAACTAAACAATTACCAAAATTAAACTTACCCACGAACTTTGTTTTAAAAACCCAGATAAATCGTCGAGATTTTGCTGAGTTGTAGGACTCATGGTGACTTATAGTTTTAGAGATAGTGATTTTTTGTAAAAAAACTGTGATGCTCGATATATTTTAAATTATCGGTTCGCTTTACTGTTTTGTATTAATACTTAAACACCCATACAAAGTTTTCGTGGTATTTGCGTTTTTCTGACTTTTTAATTAAAAAAATGATCTCGCGTCTGTAATACGGGTAACTCTTGGAATAAAAATCTGAAATTGTCGCTAATAATATGTTAGATTAATCTATACTTATGTACAAAAAATTATGCACTCTCTTACTTTAGGTCATATAATATTTAATGAATATTTGAACGTATCGCACCAAATAAAAGGGGAAATTTGTACTTGCTTCGGCAGTACATATACTAAAAGGGGAAATTTGGCAATTCGTAAAACGAACGTGAAAATGGGCCTACACCCATTTATTAGTGTATTTTTATTTTTATTTTTTTAGTTATGTGTATCGGAATAGTTACCATTCGGGAGCGTAAGAACGTTCTAATTGGTGGGGAAAAAAAACAATAATGCAAGAACTAGCGGTTCGATGGTTACAGTAAAATAGACTCCTACCCCGGTTTGTTTATAAATATGAAAACCGTCGTTCGGTGGATTTGACATCTAAAATCTACAAAAATGGGATTTTCAAGCTGAAAAAATTCCCTGTTTCTTAACCGTCGGCTGATTGTGATTTCCCACCGGTCCGCGTTAGTCACAACATCGCCTGCGCTATTCTTGATTCTCCCGCTGGGTAAAACCCAAATAGAGGCTAGTACTGACAACGAGACTCGTCAAAAACCTACTATGAGACACATCGCACAGTGACCGCCGCACTGACTTCCTCCGACTATACATTATAAAATAATTAATTAAAAAAAAAGAGGTGGTGACCGTAAATACTATAATCAAGGAGATACATCACGTGAGCAATTTCTAAATTTTCAATTTGTCATTTACAATATCTTAAAAGTTATCTTAAAAATATGGAAAACCCCTGCGCGACACTCATTCTGCAACCTCTCGAGAGTTAAATCTTAAGAACCAATAAATTTTATCGGTGATTTCTCAGTCAAATTAATGATAAATGGTCTTTTATTGTGAACGATCGACTCCTGTGAGACTGGCACTGACATCCCAAAGTTTTTTAGCGATTTCTGGCTTCAGGACCTTCTTCGATGTGTAAACTTTACAGTCACGATAGAGTAATCCACTCTCGTTTGACAGGGAAGCATCTGTAGCACAGTGAAGTACTGTTTGTGCGCCCTAAAATCATGTGGAATCGAAAATCGATGTTAATTGAATTTTTACAGAATGCTTTTCTCTATCCATTCATTTGCTTATATCGCTTCAATGATAAAATCAAAAAGAAGAGAAAAAATACAAAATTTACGTATTTCGATGTTTTATAAAAGTTTCTGTATCAAACCATATTGTTGTTTTGGTGTCTGGCATAGTCTGGCTTAACAAATACGTGTCTTAAGACTCATTTTTTGATGCGAATTGATTCTCAGCCATAAAATATCCGTCAGAATTTGATTGTAAAATCAATCGATGCCAAGCGAATTCAATATTTAACACTGATTATCTGTGCGATCTGATAAGTTATATCAAATCTTATATCATTTATTTCATCTCTATTCCATTGATTGTTCGATAAAATTGTTATTTTGTGAGGAATTAAGTTGTTCGAATACTTTTTTTTAAAGTCATAGAGAAAAAAAAATCCCCTTAATTACCTGATGAGCTGTCCGCAAAAAGAGCAGAGCAACTGGCGAAAATATAACGTAATGAAACCAACTTCTCTTGACGTTTCTAAAGAGTCCAGTGTAAGTAAAACCAGGGCAAACCATGTACACGCTGACTCCAGTATTCTCCATTCGTTTGGCTAATTCTGTTCCAAAATAGGCATTGGCGAGTTTAGAGTTACAATAGGCAGGATTCATTCTGCTTTTAGAAGGGAGTCCTTTCTCGCCGTTGAGGTTCGAGAAGTCAATCACTCCTGACTCCATCAATTTTGATGTTACTATGACAATTCTAAATGAAGAAAATCGATGAGCATTTAGTGATTCCAAATGATAATTTGCTATAATCAATATAATCGACAATAAAAGATGTACCTGCTTGGTGCAGATGCCTTCATCTTATCCAACAATAAATTAGTGAGAAGAAAGTGTCCGAGATGATTGACTCCAAAGTGAATCTCAAATCCATCGTTGGTTGATGTGCGATTTTTCAAAGGTACGTAAACACCGGCGTTATTAATTAACCCATGAATTTCAGGGAAATCTTGTAGCACACGTTCCGCAAATTTGTGGATTGATAGAAGTGACGCTAGATCCAGCTCCATTGGAATCTGCAAATTAATTGACTTGCGTAATTAATTTGATTAATGACATTAAATTGTGTGCGCATAGATAAGGAACGAATTAGCACGGCATGATTAATCCACTGAAAACTCGTGCACAGCAAATATACTTTCTTAGTTTAAGAATGATCTGCAAAAAAATTCATTTGCATTTTCAGTTATAGTGTTACGATAAAACCACAAAAAAATTACACATAAAGCGATAAAATGTCTCTCACATACTAAAAAATTGACGGGGCATATTAAAACATGAATCAATAATAATTCACCATTTCTCCAGTCGAAACATTTCTCCGAATATCGGCAATACAATTACGAGCACTTTCCAGGTCCCGGCACGCCATGATAACTCTTGCTCTTCTCTTCACAAGCTCCTTAACTGTTTCCTTTCCAATTCCTGAATTGGCTCCAGTCACTAAGTAAACACGATTTTGCAAATTGCTCGTGTCTTTGCATCTTCCCCAAGAACGTTCACGACACTTTCTCAACAATCCAATTATCACAGCGATGGGTAGAAGGATATAGGATAGAGTCATCATGTTGCAGTATTTGTCGGAACCTCAACGTACAAGGCAGTTGGTGGGTTCGAATTAGACTCTGATCATCCGGGGTGACAGGTATTCCCTTTGTTTCGATCGTGTCGCATATCGACGACACAAATCGATGAATTATTTAATCTTGATGATTTCTTCTTCGGTTTATTGCACTGTAATGCAAACACGAGTGTGGGAACGAATGAGTTTCCTTAGTACCCCTATTTCTGTTCATATTCACACTTTGGTAGTGGAGGCAATGGAAACTGTAGATAAGCACGAAAAATTCGTCGTCCATGTAGAACTAGATAAGAGACTTTGCACGTTTTATGTTGACATAAAAAGTTTTTTCTCCCGTGAGAGGGGGCTTCCTTTGCAATAAATCTTCCCATTCAAACGCAAACATCAAGGGAGTTATTTGGTGGTCCATGTCTTAAATGGGAATTATCATAATTTCATGATTTCGGAGCAGGCGGATTTTTCCGCATTTCCAATTTTATACGTGGTCTTGTGTGTCCCAAAGGGAATCCAGTTAGTCCACAACGGATCGGTGAACTGAAACACCATCTAACGGGAGAAAAAAAAAAGTTTTTCTGTCGTCCATGTTTTTTAAGTGCTCGCTAATCCACCAGGTATCGCATTGAATCATAGCGAGTCCAATTTACTTCACATATATAGTTGCGTGAAGTGATGAACACATCGACAATGGACTTGATAATTCTTTCTTGAATACCGGTCAATTATTTAAACAATTATTTATGTACTTTACGCTACTATATGACATTGCGAGTCGCGTAGTAATGAATGTTTGTATTCAAAATTACAGGCTACGAGTAAAAAGTCAATAAGTGGTTCGCAGGGCATGTATGCATTTGAATTTTTATGTTATCTATTAGCCAGACGATAACGAGACTGAAAAATTGTAATGACAATACATGGATTGAAATAATAAATTCTGCCTGTTTCAGCACCGATTATTGGAGAATGGAGACAAAACATTTTAAAAATGTTATTGAAAATTGTCAATTACGAGAAGACTAAGGAAATTGGAATATTCCATTTCTGAAAATTTTAGGACTTAGAAATTGAGGATAACTATAGAACAACATTTTATCACGATGAATTATAATAAAATATACCCTGACCATGAAACCAAGGATAATTCAATTAAAGTTCTTTGCTTTGACTTGACGAAATGTAGTGAGAGAACGAGATTCGTCTGCTGTTCGATAGGAGTATTTTTTTTCTACCTTCTGTATGGATATCTTCAGGTGAGAAAATAACATAAAAAATATTTAACAGGGTTTTCAGCGTTAGTATGTTTTGTTGATTCAAATAATTATTAAGGACCAGTAAAAAATATGTAAATTATCCAGAAAATAACTCAATAGTATCTCAAGTTCACTAGAAAATCTGTAGAATTGTCTACTCACTTTTCAAGAACTTAAAATAAAATTTTTAATGTTTAATAATAAATTAAATTTTTTGAACATTCTTAAAAAACGATTGGCATAATATTTATTTGATGTGATCTTTAATTTCACAGGAATTAATATTCACATTAGACGGATTTCGACCGTATGGTTGGTACTTGACTCTCATTCAATTCGCCTATTACACATTATTTGGCTGGCTAGAGTGCAAATTAAAAGGAGTGAAACGCCGAATTCCTTTGGCAACCTACATGATGCTTGCTCTGCTCACACTAGGCACCATGGGTTTCTCAAATTCATCCCTTGGATATTTAAACTACCCCACCCAAGTGATTTTTAAGAGCTGCAAACTTATCCCTGTTCTCATTGGCGGCATTGTCATTCAGGGAAAAAAGTACGGAACTTTGGACTTCATGGCTGCGGGATTGCTCTGCATTGGACTAGTCCTATTTACCCTAGCCGACAGCATGATTTCGCCTCGGTTCAGTATTATCGGAGTGGCCATGATCAGCTGTGCTCTTTTGTGCGATGCCATTATTGGAAATGTACAAGAAAAAACCATGAAGCAGCACAACGCAACTAACACTGAAGTTGTACTTTACTCATATAGTTTAGGTTTTCTATATTTGTTGGTGATTTTGATTGCCACGGGAGAGCTTCACAAAGGGGCTGCCTTCTGCTCTGATGTGAGTATTTAGCAATCAGTATTTATGGTAGAGAGCGATTTTTGTTGTTTCTTCGCGGGGCAAACAAAAGTGTGGATAATGAACGTTATTTATGTTCCGACCTAAAGGAAGTGAGTTCGAGTGCCTGGACTCGTAAAATATAATATTATTAAATCATCCCACAGTTTTCAATATTTTTCAAGGGAAATTTCTTTCGATATTCATATGGCTTTCGCTTCAAAGCCTCACCTGTAACAATCATGTTTCTCCTCCAATATTGTTATAAATAATTTTTTCAGCATCCCATGGAGACATACGGCTACGCTCTCTTATTTTCTCTGAGCGGATACCTAGGAATCCAAATAGTATTGACACTTGTTCAAACAAATGGCGCATTTGTTGCTGTAACAGTGACGACCTGCAGAAAGGCAGTGACAATTCTCATCAGTTTTCTGTTTTTCTACAAACCTTTTACCATGCAGTATGTTTGGTCAGGTATGATAGTTCTCCTGGGACTCTACTTGAATGTTCACAGCAAGCAGCGGGGAAATTCCATAAACATTAAAGCTCTCCTGATTTCCATCCAACAGTGGTTTTCAAAGCACAATAGAATCCAACAACATTTGATGACAAACGTGTGATAATTTGAATAAATCAACATTTCGATATATTTATATTCTTGTTATGGAATGCCTTTATTAATCAATTCATCGGTGATGAAGGTTTACACAATAACAGACATTGGGCTAGAGCGAATATAATTAACTATAAAAAAGCAAAAAAAACAATAAAGAAAAGTTACCCACTAGACGTATGAGAAATTTGTGAATGATTTGATTTTATTCCGCTGCTCTCAAAACAATAATAATATTCAAGAATTTATTTACATGAAAGATGAAATAACCCGAGACTTACTGGAGTAATCTATGAAAATTACCAAATTCTATTTATTTAATTCATTCAATCAAATATAAATATACTGCAGATGAACCACAGATATTTCCGATTTATTTGAATATCCAAGAATCAAACCAGTAAATAAAAAAAAAAGGAGAGAATTAATTAATTACCAGTGTGTGGCAAGAGGCAGCAGTTGCTGCTAAAATTTAAAGGTCCTGAATTTCCAGTCAAATACAAGTACGTGTAGTTGAATAGAATAATTAATTAAAAATAATAGTAAATAAAAAGGAAACAAGTTGATGTTCTATGAGCTTACATTACATTTGCACGTGCATGATGAGCCTGGGCGCTTGAAGATTTTTTAAAATCCACTTTCCTCGAAGTTGTTGTCACGTCTTTGTTACGTCTCGTCGTTGTCGATAAGTCTTACCTCGTCCTGTGGTGGGCCTGCTAAATTATCGTTTACGGTCATTAGACCCACTTCGTCGCGAGCGAGAGCGGCGGCTGCGACTGTTGCTGCGTGAACGTCTTGATCTACAGGATAATTAAATGTAAAATTATTCATCGGTTCTCGGCCATTTTTAAAAAAATAATACGTTGATAATTATGATTTTGTGTAGCTTACAATGTGACTTAAAAAATAAACCGGAGTGACGTAGAAATCGATTGGATCCATCGGTAAAATAAATCGGATGAAAACTGATTTTTACCTCTTTCCGCGACTGCGACTGCGTGATCGTGAGCGTCTCCTGTCTCGTTCCCTACGATCACGGTCGCGATCACGATCTCGCTCGCGCTCCCTGTAGCCCAGTCCACGACCTCTCTCCCTCGAATCACGGCGATCACGATCATCCCTGTCTCGGTGTCTATCCCTGTCCATCATCGACTCGCGTTTCTCCCTACGTCTCTCCTCAACAGTCTTCTCCAAGTCAGCTAGTTTCTCACGGATCTTGATGAATCCCAGATGCAATTTACCACCAAAGTGATCCGCCAAACGTCTGTCATTGTCGTGAATGCCGAGATAAGCGCTGCACACTTCGCAAACACGAAGCTTCTGTTGCTGATAGCTCGAGGCTGGCATACTATTTCGATATTCCTGTTCAGCTTCGTTTTTACGCTTTCGCAGTTCATCAATTTCACCCATGAGCTTCATGGACTCCTCGACAAAGCCCTCTTCCCCGAGCTGCTCAGCTTTTGCCAATTTTTTGCCAATTTCCTCGGCAAGTACGTGTACGCTGTTTGCTTTAGCAGCTACCTCGGCGCTCAATTCCTCTTGAGTTTCTGCTAAACGTTGCTTCGCTTGTTCTGTACGGCGATCACAGTCAGCAATGAAATTCTGGAGGTGTTCCATTGCCTGCAATATTATTGAAGGGAAGGCAAATATGAGATTTGTTTTTATGTACTGTTTTCAAGAGATCGTTCAGGCAAATGGTCTTTCTTCCTTTCTTTATACTAGAAATATTGATCAATTATATTTCATAGCTATTAGAATATATGAACAGTTAACAGCGTAAAACTCAAAGCACAAAAAATTCATGCCTAGTGCGTAATTGGGAGGCGGGGGTACGAATTCCGATCGGGTCTATGGGATTTTTTTCTACCTAAACTCTAATTTTATTTAAATCTTTCAGAATTTTCAGATTTCCAGGGAAGTTACATTATTCCGGGAAAATGTCGTAAATATTTCATCAAGAACTAATTACTACGAATTTTAACGACAAAAGAATTCCGTCCCGGGGCAGAAGATATACGAATATTAAATCTGTCCAATTCTAAAAGGACTGCATTAGCTAGGTGCTAAAAGTGTCTTGTAATTGTCAATTATGTACTAAATTATTGTTCTACATTATTATTTTTTTCCATATCAGTTGTCTCAGAACTTTAGTATTATTTGTCCAACAAATTTAAAAGGAAATTAATGAAAACAATTCTTCACTCACGTCAATATCGTAAAAGTGATCCTTCTTCTTCTGTGCCGCCTCATAGTCAGCCCGTAAGGCTAAATCGTGAATCTGGGGGCATTCTCCCAGGTCCATGCGCTGCGATTGACAAATTATAGGAGAACATTAGATAATTTCAATTGAAATAGAGATGGTACTGCGCAGATTCTCAACGACTCGTTTAGTTTTCTGATAGAATATTAATATTTTCGGCCCCTCATTCAGAGCTATCAATCATTAAATCTCAATTCATGATCGTTTTATGATTATATATTTGTTTTTTTTTCTTCAGTTCTCACACTCCCACTTTCGATTGTTCCCACTCACACAGCCATTCACTCAGTCACCCATAATTTCACGCTCAAAAAGTTTAAATCATTAATTATTGGAAGAAAGGCTCTTGTGCAGATGGAATGATTCCTCATCTTCCGCGATGTAAGGTTTTATTTCTATATAGGTAGATACAATATTCTGTTGGTTTTGACTTACAGAGTGGCAACACCTCTCCGCCTGACGCGCGAATGCGATGGGTAATGATGCTACAAATCAGCATACACACCTTAAGGCTTTGTCACAATATCATTTTTTTCATGTTTCATATGGCAACAACTTACATCCTAATTATTCTATTAAATTATCTATCCACAATAAGAGGATATTATGATTTTCAGAATATCAAAATTCAAATTTCATCAACTTGAGTAATTTATTACGTTCATTAACTTCAATCGAAATATGTACATCCTATGATGAATTTTCAATGACCCTGGATGATCGTTCACATTCCAAACATTCGATATTTATTTATCTCAGTATTTTCGTAAGTCTCGTCACTTGAATTCGTTGAAAAATTAAACACATTCATATGACTGAATTGAGTTGAGTTGAATTGAATTTTGTTAATTGAAATTGCCGAGGAAATTTAAAATTCGTGAACTTTTTCATGCACAAGGAGACAATTATTACCCACTATTCATTGAATAAACTTTCCCTCAATCTCTTGTAAAGTGAAAGACATTTTCAGATTGCTTTACTTACAGAGTATCTGCGTATGGCTGCGTATCTTCGGGGTGTGACTAATTGCATGACTAAATGCATTCGTTTTCTTTCATTTTTTTCTTTGTTCATACTCACGAATAATATCGAACTGGATTCTAAGATTCGTTAATATGATAACCTTTTATCGTTAAACTTCAATTTTATATTTCTTTAATTAGCGCATCAATTCAGGTACGCTACTTACCAAAGCGCTTTTAATGTCTGGGATATTTTCATTCGGATCTTGGTTGTACCTCTCAATACGTGTAATCATAGACATTATGAGGCAAGTGAATGGATGCATTAACAGAGTGTCCACTCGGATGATTCGTCAAAATTCCCAGGCTTTTCCAGGACAAAAATGATTATACAAATTTACAGACTCAGCGGACTCTCATTAACCCGCTAAGATAATAGATTACTGTTTTACATAATTTATGACGTCAAGTGGGGACTATATTTCATTTTTGGGAAGGTAAAGAATACTTTGGAAGAGAACAGCCTGTATCTGATTTTCATTTTCAATAGAGAAAAAAAAATGCTCAATTTCAGCAAGATCGTATGTGATAAAATTATCACCAAAAAGTCGGCTGAGAAAAAATTGTTCGTAATTGAAAATAAGCAGCTGAAAAATATTTCCAGCAAACTTAATATGCTATAATTCCTCTAGAATCGCAATGCTGAATTTAGAATTTACCATAGAAAAAGCGACGAGACTGGATTACCCGTCTCGTCCCACGAATAAATGTCACATGAAATTCCAGAAGAATGTATTTTATGACCAGACGAGTTTCCCCAAAAATGTTGGTTCTCGTGGAAAAAATAAATGTGTAATGTTAAATTTACAGAAAATTCTCATAAATCCTGAGAAATTCTCGGTTTCCCTGACCGGTGGACACCCTGATTAATTATATCTGGCAATCAATTCAGCAGTAGAAATTTCAAATATCCCAACTCAGTTGGTTTTTTCTCTTTCCAATTAATAACGAATAATATATGTCAAGAATGCGAAATTTTGGAGAAAGCTGTGAGGAGGTAGGGATTCCTCGGAAATTGCTCGTTATAGAGATAATCAAACAATCTAAAATATTAGCTTCACTGTGAAATTTTGATGCCAACAATTCAAGGCTGAATATGGAAAATATCAATGATGATAAGGGAGATGAGCTAATTACCAGGCCCTCAATAATCATTGTCACAAAATATGCCACTGAAGAATGTTCTCTCTTCCTCACAAGTAGTATATAGAGTAATGGCAAATTATGAAAAGAATAGGATTGATAAGGCCCTTTAGCAATTGATTTTACTTCATGAAAAAAATATTCCAAACAACGGTTATAATAGAAACAAGTAATGTTATGTGTAACATACGTACGTCCTTTTATCTCTCTGTTTTCACTATTTTTCATTTTTGCTGTTTTGTTTTGTTTTGTTTTTTTTATTTCAGTACTTACAGGTTAACGCGTGTGTGCGAGAGACAAGTACGACATAAGAGAGGACATTATTCTCGAATGGTTTCTCTATTGGAATTGGTTTTTCCAGACACCTCTGGAAATAAGAACTGCATCGGAAACCAAGAATTAGTCGACGCGTTCAATAAGCTCGCAAAAAATTTTTTTCTTTTTTTTTCAATTTCAATTACCCACATCACGAATTTACCTAATTCAAACATATAATAGTGAATAGCAACAACAGTAATTGAAAATGATACGTGAAAATGAATTATCCTGAATTTACTTATTGACTCCGCTTTTGTACACCAAAGCAACGTGACTAATTCGATATAATTTATTTCACATCGAAATTATGAGATAAGCGAAAGTGATAATGTTGACAAGTGAATTTTATACTCACAGTCGATGATAATATCTCGTGGGGACAGCATGCCAAGAGGAAGCTCTTGCAGACTTTCGGATCGGAGTATTTCACTTGAAATTTGTTATTCTCACCTGATAAATAGGAGATAAGGGCATTTCAGAATTGATAAATAGTGTAATTGAACAACTTGAGATGGATGATTATTCAATAATACATACCATTACGGCCAGTGCCCATCAATTGATCGAGCATCGCTCGCATCTGGTCGTGGGCCGTCATCTTGTCCTGCGCTGACCTCGACCACCTTCAAGATCCAGTGATTATTTTGTTTATCCTAGAGGAACTATTGCCTGACTATCGCGTAGAAAACTGTCTGGGAGGCAATTTGTTCTCCCACAAAGGGCCTCGTTCAGAGAAGAGACAGGTCAACTAAAGAACCACTCTCCTATCAATAAAAATGGTGGAGCGCAGTTACTGGAGTTTTTTTCTGGCGTCTCTCTCCCGTCTGTACGAATGATTTCACGAGCTGCCACGAAGGCTTATAGAGCGTAAAATTCGGCACGAATTGTACAATTCGAGGCAGACAACTCTCTCTTGATATTTTTCCATCGGTGAAACTGTTTTATCGAAGCCAGGACAAGGGTAAAACAGTTCGGGTACAAAATTTAAAATATCTATGAATAGTGAGGCAAAATAGGAAGATTTTTCAGCTGTAAAAGAAAATCAGAGTGCGTTTGAATGAATTTGTTGGAAAAAATTTGTAAAACAAGCTGGGTACATCGACTTCTCCATGAACCTTTTGTTAAATGAATTTCCTGTTCAAAGTTAGTGATATTATTCGATATGAAAGTACATTAATCTTTATCACTGCATCCTGGAGAACAGTGTGTTTCGATTTTTTAACATATTTGTCAGTTTCGCTTGGAAACTAGGGCAAAAACATTGTATGAGGTTTTGGTTGACTGCTAAGAAATCTTCGGATTACCTAGTCTTTACGTTTGAGATTTTAATTTTGTCGTTTTGAATGATTTTCCGTGAGAAAAATAATAGATTTTTCAATTGCTTCATTGAAATGGCATTTTAACGTACTTAATATGTTTGCAATAAAAAATTCTCACTATGAGGAACATTTGTAGATCGTAAATTCAATTCAATTAGTATTTTTTCACGCTGTGTCGGAAAAGTTACTTATGAGCCAAAGGTTTGTGACATAAACGTCCGCTCGCCAGAAACCACTCTTTTGCCCTATATACTATTCTAATATAACTATTACATTTTCATGAAACTATCAATTCATTCGTTCGTAATGATCTCCGGGTTTTTTATTGTAATGATTAAAGTGTTTGTGAATGTATAAAAAAATGAAATAAAGTAGCAGACATAATTTTATTAACCTCAGTACTTTATATTTGCATTGAGACATACATTATCGAGTACTTTCGGCCATTACAGGAAGTAGGTACGTGGTTTGCGTACACTGAATAGTGGCATTCTGTTTCGGTGCTGGATCCTCTTAGCCAGTGGGAATCTGATATGGCTGTCGTGGAACTGCTTGACCTGGGGTCTGCGGCAGTTGGCAGCTTTGACAATTTCCACTTTGATGATCTGTATGGAGTGTGCACGAGCACGATGACGGGCTCCCATGTCACGGTAGCACTGCGTTACAGCACCGCTCACAGAGAGGTCACGGTACTCTCTGTACATGTTGTGAGTACCGGAACGAGAGTCGTACCTCAACCAGATACCGAAATTTTTTATTTTTGTAGGGGTCTTCTCGGAAATCTGCGAGGATGGAAAAGTATTGTTGCATTCAATGCGTGATCCATTAGGAGAAACGGATTATTCATTATTTATAATTTATCAATTTAAATAGCTAATTCTTTTTCAATAATCAATTCTAAAATGTATATAAACATTCGTTGGAATTATTTGTGAATAATCAATTTTATAGGATTGCTAGTTAATTCGAAATGATAAGTATGTCATAACAATTTGTTGTATCGCTTCGAATACAAAATTTGGAATTTTTAAAATTATTCATGACATAAGAATTCATGAATTTCATTGGGATTATTTGATAAAATATCATTAACATTTTGGTAAAATTAGTTGGTTACAACAGCATTATATCTGACGAATTAAATTATTAGTCCGGATCAGCTTATTTCATTCATTGCAATACAAAAATCATCTCAACGCAATAATTCTATGAAATTTTATGAATTAAAAAAAAGAAATGAGATTAAATGAATTAAAGTTTTTCTTCAATGAACATTGAATTTTCTGCAAAAGATTAATCAGATGAATAATACTTAAGTTAATGAAGCAAATAAGGGTAAGTGTAATTAATTCGGAAAAAGTTGATAAATTTGATTGGGGATTAATTACTTAATTGATTAATTCGATTGATAGGCCAAATTTGGTATCTGCATTGATTTTTCCCTCCGAATTAATATTTGGTAAAAAAAAATATGTGTCATGAAAAATTAATTTCTTTGGTAGACTCACCTGTTTAAGGGAAACAATTTCACCAGTGGATTTCTTGAACTTCTTCAGTTGCCTTAAGAAATACCAGAAACGAGACTTAGCAACAATAGCATCAGGAGCAAAAATTCTCATTTTGTACAGAGGAGTTGTTTTCTCCTTCTCGGTGGGGAGCTTCCTCCCAATCACCTCGTATTCCTTCAACTGAAAAAGACAGAATTAGGTTATGTTTTCGTGGGCTTGACTTCCAGCCTTTGAGAACTGAATTCTTCAGACCCCGAATGCGATTCAGACTTTGAGAAACGTCTACAATCATTTCCCGAAAGGTAAAGCCTATCCTATGAACTTTATGATTATATTTAGAGATTTATTGATGGCCATGCCATGCTGTCTCGACACCCTCAAACTATCATCATGAATTTACCAATTTTCAAAGAAGAATTCATTTAAATTGTGTCATAATTATCACTGGCAGAGTTTTAAAAAACATTTGACCTCCTTCTGAAAAACATTTAATGCAAATTAATAGCAAAATTACTTACTTCTCCCTTTGCTTTCATCGTCTCGTGAGTTGGACGCGCACGGGTTAACCGGAAAAGAGAGTACGGAATATCACAAACGCCGGAAGACCTCTTGGTGGCCATCTTTAAAATTCATTTAAAATTCCCGCTTCATAAATCTTGTTAAACAATAATAAACAAAGGCTTAACACTTTGTCTTTAAAATTTTTGTAGGACAGTCGGTTTTTTTTATCTTTTCACTTTGTTCAAGTATGGAGGAGAGTGTAGGGAAATAAATTATCCTTGGATAAAAGTCCTTTTTGTTTCATTTTGACATTGATATTTATTGTCAAGTCTCTAAACCCCCGAATAATTATGAACATTCATCAATTTCTGATATTCAATTTGTAATAACTAAAAATAAATCAAGTCCAGTCAAATATGCAATTGATATTTTGTCGCCTATAATAACCCCATAAAAACATTTTTGACCACAGTAATAATAGTATATTTCTAACCTAGGTAAGAACCCGATTTTCCAATCCGGTGGAGGAGTAAATCAGATTTCTCTCCTGCGCAGCGGGAGAGAAATGTAATTTTTCTCCCACCGAGATGGAAACAATTAACTCGGGGACCCTTCAGTTCAATCTGAATACACTTCACAGTATATGTTTCGTATCGTTTAAAATTCCCCTATATTTATGCAATTTCCTTAAAAATATTCAATAATTCTCAAGTTGCAGAAATAATAGAGTAACCAGACCAACAGATAGTTGGTGTCTTTTTTATTTCATAGTATACCAATAATTTTCAAAAATCGTATTCTTAAATGTAATTGCTTCTTATGATTCTAGTGGACAATTATTTAATGATTTTTATTTTCAGTATTGATTATCCCTTTTTTTTAATAATTTTATCAATCGTCTCTTTCACTTCAAATTCTTTTTATTTCTATACTCCATATATTTTATGAGGTATAAAGCCCAATGGGTTAATTTACTGATTTTTTATCTCTCGACCTACGTTAAATTTCTTGTAAGATTTCCTAATTTCATAATTTTCCATTTCTTTTTGGTTGTCAAAAATTAATTATTTGACTGATAATATATAAAAAATACGATTTTCCCTTTAACCTCTTGCCCTTTGACTGGCAATATTTCATTACTGTGAACCCATTTTTGTATATTTTTTCTACGTTTTGATAAAAATTTACAAAAATTTTACAAAAGGCACAAAAATGAAGATATGATGATTAAATTTTGCAAGTTAGTAAATAATAGTACAACACAAATATATTACAATTTGACGGCCCAATCCCACTTTTAATTAGTGAGAGGACCCAACAAAATTGAATAAGGCTAGAATAACCGGAAGCCACTATCAATTGGTTTGGTCACCTGATTCCTGAATCAATACCTCTAAACTTCTCTCTTCTCAACGAAACCATGCTTAAAAATGTGAATATTCTCAATTCAAGTATATTCTTTTCGTCATCTATCGAGTCCACTGGATTCACCCTATAAAATCCTTCATTTCGAATTCTATCCGTCCCTGTCTTTTAAAAGTAAAACTGACCACAATGACAAATACAATAAACTTAAACAAAAAACTAAAAAAAACCCTGACTTAATTTTCTCGTTCTCCAATCGTGACAAAAATTGGCACTGGTCCTCGTAAAATCTACAAATAATTGTAGTTCTCAATTTCTCCTTTCCTCCTCTGCACTTCGATCACTCCCCATGTCACTTCCCATCCTCCCCCCAGTTTCATCTTGCCCCTGTGAGGGTCTGTTGAGTCTCGTCGCAAGTTGCTGAAGGGCATTAGCGAAGTCTGGATAGGCTGAAGTTCCCGTGCTCCTCTCGATCCTCCTCTGCACATTTCTTCTGTCCTCACCGCTCGGTATCACAGAACTAGAGTTCCTTTCGCTCCCCTGCAAGCCACTTCGGTTGGCAATCATATTTCTGAGGCTCGGAAAATTCGGTGGGGTCGATCTCAACCTGGCCACACGATTTCTCTCCATCCTCTCCGTACTCCTATCCAGACTCGTCATGACATTCATCTGCCTCTCGATGTTGTCAATCCGGTGCTGCTGCATTCGCACCTTGAACGACACTAGACGATCCAGAACAGCTTCCCTGAATCTACTCTGCTGAGCCAAAATGTCGACATCAGGCACAGATCGATTGGCCAACGCCACGGGCCTTGGAGGTTCTGCGGTCCTCTGGTTATTTCGACTCAACAAGCAGGCACGAATAGCCATCGACATTCTGGCGTGGTCGTACCGAGCTCGAAGCTCTGAAATCCGAGTATTTCTCGCTATCTCTGCACTCCTTTCCCTCAATGTTAATGTTGGATTCTCTGGCCTCTCAGGGGTTGGCCTCGATGGAGCACGAGCTGGACTCTCGGGTAGGAAATGTGGAGACACAGACACATCTGCATTTATCGGCAAACCAGGACGACCTGAGACAGAAGAACAGAGATGTTACATATTTTTACTATTTTGCTTCGATGAAAACAGTTAAGTCCAAGTCTTAAGAATTCTAATTTATCAATGAGTAAACTAATTAGTTGTGAATGGCCTAGAATAAAGTCAAACCTGATTCAGTTCGATTGGAATTGGTAGTCACCCCAGCGTTCCCTCCATCATTTCCAGGGTTCAGCAGAGATTGGAGCCTATCAGGAGTTCTGTCACTGCCTCTAGTAATCACTAGAACAGAAGACGAGGAGGGTCCATCCCTAGGGGTGGATTCAGGCCATGCTCCAGCAGCTGTTCTATTACTCACATTCCCAGGGTTCAGCCCTACAGGGTGAGCTGCCTCAGTCGTAGGATTCGAATTCAGAATGGGATTAGTGCGACCAGAGTTCTGAAGCTGCCTAACAGCAGGGGGGGCAGACCCAGAGGCAGCTCTGTACCTGTTACTTGATCGGGACCTTAAGAGAATCCCCTCACGCCTGGATCCATGATGACTCCTCTGGCTGTCCCGTGGGATCAGATAACTGTACCTATCTAGTTCAGCTGGTGTGAGTTCTCTAGGGTCAGAGTCCACTCTGTGCACTGGAATCTGCCCAAAGGGACGAGCCCTTGGGATCAGAGGACTCTGCTGCTGACTCATCATTTGTTGCATTTGCTCCTGAAGCGAGACTTTCTTGAAAAGGTCAGCAAACGGTCTGGACTCTAGCTTTTTCCTGTGATTGATCTCCGTTTTTTTGTCGCAGGGGTCCTCCTTAAGGTCGCAAATATCAGGTACCACTTGTTCCTCCTCTCCAATGGGCCCATGAACCTGTAATAATTTAAAATATATTTTGAATTTGGGAAACTGAAAGTGGTAAGAAAATCCTCATATTTGAAAAAACTTAACTTTCCAATTATGAACAGGGGTAATCACCCATCGAATCAGAAATTTCGATGAAAAAAAAACTTGTTTTATAATTTTGAGTTTAAGACAATCAAGAATATTTAAATAATGTTGGCTTGCTCAATTTTGTGGATTAGCATTTCTGAATCATTCATTTACGGAAATATCGTATTAACTCTTACAAACCTTAAATGTCTCAATAATGAGCCCCAGGGACTCCAAGACCTGAACAGCAGTCAGTCTCCTGTGAGCCTGTAGCACCAACAAGTCCCTGATGAGATTAGTCGTCCCGTTCGAGACCCTTCCATCATGAGGAATGTGATAATTGGCAGCTCGGATTTTATTAAAAAGTTGCGTTGGACTACTGTCGTAAAACGGAAACTGTCCATAGAGCATCGTAAACAGGACGACTCCAAGGGCCCACATGTCAGAGGGTTTTCCCAGGTAAGGCTTCCCACACAGAACATCTGGAGATATATACGCAGGACTTCCCCTTTGGTCCTTCAGCAAATCCTTCTCACTGGCCAGGTGCTTTCCCAGACAAAAGTTCGTAATAGTAACTTTCCTCGTTTTTCTATTCAACACAATATTTCCCAGTTTTAAATCTCTGTGGACTACATTTCTCTTGTGCAGTTCGGCAACTATTCTGACAGTGTCGGCGAATATCAAGAGACTTTCCTTCTCAGAGAGCTTTTTCTCCCTGATGACGTGATGCTGGAGATTCAGAAGCTCATCATTCCTCGGGTTGAAATCGTGAGATGTGAGACAATCTAGAACGAGACAAAGTCGTCTCTTGATTTTACCAGTGTAAATACGACCTCCAGCCGTCATTTTCTCCCCCAATGCTGAGTCCTTGAAGAATCCGTGATGATGAACAACTCCATCCTGATTCTGAAGAAGGCTCAGTAACGAGTACTCCGCGTGCAGGAGCATTTTTCCTTGACGATCGTCCTGGGTTTCGTACTCGTTGTCATCTTTTAGGGTAAGGATTTTGATTGTGAAGTACTTGTCGGTGCCTTCTTTTCGAGCCAGACACTGGACGATGCTCTTGACTGGAGATGTTCCGATGAGGGGCCCCAGGATGTAGGGCCCAGCTCGCTTGAGGGTTTTGGAACAGACTGGGGCTCCGTAGGGAGGCACTTGTACTCCGAGATCCGTTTCGTCTTTGGGTGTGGGGATCTGAGACTGACTGTTATGTTGGCTCGGGCCTGGGCTAGGCTCCAGTTCAGGCACTTCTTGGGCCTCTCTAGGACTGTTTGATGAATCGTCTTTGGTTGGGGACTCGTAGCCAACTTCTCGTGGGACATAGCCGCCGACGGGCTCTGGGAGCAAGTCGTAGATGCTTCTAGGCTCGTAAATGCTCTCTCGAGGGTTCTGGGGGTCCAGGGGAATTGAGATTGAGTTGAAAGAGAGGGAGTTTGTAGAGTCTATGGCCATGTCTTCGGAGGAATTTGGTGGCGGCGATATGATTGGGGTGGGCATGGGTGTGGGGTGGTACGTGGGATGAACGTCGATTGCCATGTTAAAGGCGTCCGAGTCAATCGGCTGGGAGACTGGGAGTTGATCCGGTTCTGAGTGTATTGGATGTTCCTCACTTGTGTCCATTGGCTCATAAGTCGGCTCGGATTGACCGTCGGGATTTTCAGGGCTCTCCACAGGTTCGATTATTGCCGGCATTGCTAAAGGAGACACAGTATTGATTAAGTGTGATTGAAGCTGAATTTATGAAGTTTATTCATGGAATTTTTAATTCTTTTTTACACAACGTTTAGGTATCTGATTTTTTGTCTTGTGGAAAACGCAGGTTTATTTTATAAAACAGCAGAAAATAAGAAATATCTATGTTTATTATTGATAATTTCAATGTTTTATAATTGGCTATGATAGATTCTTTCCTGAATAAATCTTCTGTGATTTCAATCATGATATCCATTTCCAAATATTTTTGTCGTTTTTCCTCATCGTTTTCTCGACAGAGTGAATAAGGAAAATATTTTGTTTTAAAATAATATGTTTTATCATTTCTTATAGGATTTGTCTGGTATTTTTGTATATTGTTGACCATTTTGGAGGGCGACTGGAGATAAGAATAAATTCCGACGTAAATATCTGTTCTGAAGAATCATCATGAAATATTTCATCTTTTTTCCTCATGATTTCGAACCGCGATAAGCAGACCAATATTATTGATAAAACTATCCTATGAATTCCCTGAATAATTTTTCAACAAATGTCCTTTTGGAAAATTCACGTCCCGATATTTGTTGATTACTGCTGGCCTTCTGAAGGGAGAATGGAGACTGATGTCCTGTTCGTCAGGTTGAGAAAAATTTTTTATGAATTTTGGGAAATTCAAGGAAGGATGTAAATATCGTCGACAATCTTCTGTTCTTTTTCACCTAGACACTCTGAAAAATTGGCCGTTCCTTTCTCATTGTTTTCAGTGAAGAATGCAAATGAGGAAAATATTGTTGTATGATCCAAATTTTATATTCTTGGTGTAAACAGAAGGGCAATATTGTTGACAAGAATATAGTGACAGTTCCCGACAGATTCGTTCCAAATTTTTCTCTCAGAACAGTAATCGGAGCAAGGGGTAAACGTAAAAAAATTATCCATGAGATCACAATTACCTTAAAAAACTGTACGTATTGAAGCTCAATAATGTTTCAACTACAGAGTCATCAAAACAATCGAAACTGGGAGTAAGATTAGATACAGGTGGATCTGGGTTATGACTGTGACAGTTCAGGTGACGCTAGGTATGTAATCCACGTTTAGTACCACCAGTGGAACGTGAGAGGATGCGTCGTACCAATCCAGCGATTTCTGATTGTAGAAACGGACCCCAAGCCAAAAGGTTTTCCACTTCATTCGGTGCATTCCATTGTTTTTTTTCTCCGTATATTCGCGAAGACAAATGATTTATTTATTCAGTGATCAGTGGTAGTGTCTGGTGATGTGAAAAAACTAGTGGAAAAGTCGTATTTTGAGGTGTTGGGACGTTGAAGAAGGGATTGATTGAGTGGTCATTAGAGAGGACAAAGCTAACCCACAAACAGAATAACATAATGGCTGCAGCAGCGGCTGCCGCACTCCTGGACGAGTTGATGGGGAGAAATCGTAATGTTCTCCCGAATGAGAAGCCCAAAGAACTGAATTGGGAGGATCCTGAGGTGATAATTGTCCTTGGGAAGCATTTTCTGTGAATTTCTTTAATTTTATACGTATTTTTTTTCTATTTTGCATAATTAAGGATCCTTGAGGATTTCTTATTTTTTGAACCCCTCCCCTTGTTTATGACTCATCGGCCCTTCTTTAAGCAATTCTGCAAATTTTATTCAGCGATTCAGTCGAGTCAGTTGATTTTTTAGCCATAAATTACATTGTGAAAAGCAATGAAATTTCATTGTAAAAAACAGCAATTGTTACAAATTACAAAATTATTGAAACTTTGCATTGAACTCAAAGTATTCGGTTAGAAAATATCAATAGCTAACAAAATGTGATTCTTCCTCATGTACTCATTTACTCGTTTGCGTTCCAGTTTTGCAAGCTCTATCTGGTGAAATTTTGTCCCCACGATTTGTTCGTCAATACCAGAGCAGACCTGGGAGCCTGTGTTCACGTTCACGACGACGAGGCTAGGGACCTCTTTGAGAAAGCCCCGTACTCATACAGAAAACAACAGTACGAGGATGAGTTCATTCGATTTTGCCAGAGTATGCTCAGTGAGGTCGAGAGGAAGATTGTCAAGGGGAAGCAGCGACTCGCACTAATCGGCAAGACTGAGGCAGTGAGGAGTTATTTATTTATTCCGGTCGTTAGTGATGAGTTGACTGGAGTAATCAATAATCGTGGATTTTTGACATTTTTGCAGCCGACCCTGACACCAGCACAGACACAGAGGAATGAGGAGCAGATTGCCCTTTTAACTGAGAAAATCAATAAATTGGTAGAGGAGGCTGAGCAGAGTGGGATCCAGGGAAATGTCGAACAGGCACAGGGGCTCATGAGACTTTGTGATCAGCTGAAGGAGGAACGGGAGACTTTGAGGAAATCTAATGATAATAGTCACTATAATCAGGTTCGTCTCTATTTCTGATGATAATGTTGTGATAATAATTCTAGTTGGTTCGTCTATTTTAGGATGTATGCATTTAGTAAAGAGGAAAAATATTTTGTAGAAAATATTTATTTTATGAAAAATATATTTTGTGAACATTCAATTCATACAATTTTGTACTCATTATTTTAAGGATATTATTTTCTGTCCATTAATTTATTCATTAAATAACAAAATCATCTTACAATTTACATGAATATTCTCAAATAAAGTCTACTCTTTCGTAGTTGAAGAAGTAATCACCTCAAATAAACATTCTGAATACCATAAGGTGACTTCGTCCTAAATTAGCACTTATTCTTTTTTCTTTGTTTTTTAATCATGCAGACGGCGGAATTGGCAGCTGCACAGGAGAAACAGATGGAAGTGTGCGATGTATGTGGAGCATTCCTAATTGTTGGTGACGCCCAACAACGTATAGACGATCATTTAATGGGGAAACAACACGTCGGATACGCTAGACTCAAAAGTGCCCTTCAGGAAATAATGGTATTCATAATTGCACTCACAAGACGCCCCAATTTAATTCAATTTCAATCTTAATTGTTAACTTTTAATTTGTCCAGACGAAAAGAGAAAGAGCTAGAGATGAGAAAGAACAGAAACGAGATGAGGACAGGAAACAGAGGGCTCGGGCGAATGAAGAAATTGAGAGGAAAAGACGAGAGAGCGAGAGGGAGAGAGATCGCGATCGCGAAAGGGACAAGCGTCGACGACGGGACGACGACAAAGTTCGTCATGATTTCCACAGGTAGATAGTGCAATGAGTTCTGCTGTACAATAGTCAGTCACTTGTTGAATAATTTTGGTAATCGTGCTTTCAGAAATACGGGACATAAAAGTCGAAGTAAATCACGTGATCGTCATGAACGTCACAGAGAGGACGAGAACTACAGACGTCACAATAGAGATAAAGGTTTGTTTTTCTTTGATCTGAATTTAAAATATTGAAATTTGAAATAAATCCTCAACAGAAGTGATTGTCAACCTAGAATTATCCATATTCCAGTACTTAATTTTGCATTCCATTTTTCAATGAATATTTCTTCAAAACTTAGAGGACTCATACATAAAAAAATTGAATGCGGCTATTGCTTGAAATTTTTTTTCATAGGAATGTGCAAAAATACTCTTCCAATATTCTTCATTAATTTTTCTTCCTTTGTAATTGATACGATAAAAAAAATTGCATCAAAATGTCAATAGCAATTAATTGCGTCTCATTTCCAGGGAACCGTGATCACCGAAATTCCAATAATCACGGTCGTCGTCGTCACCGGTCAAGAAGTCGAAGTCACAAGTAACAACTCTTGATTGGTTAGTGAGTGAGGAGTGATCCAGGTATGCACTAAAAAAACATTTGATATTAACGTGTCAATTACTGTACAGGTATTTCACCAGGTGAGTTTAACTAGTAATGCACATAAATGTCAATTATTTCCATGTCTTCTACATAAACTACCAATAGTACAAAAAAATATAATGAAACACCCGAACTATCAAACGTGAACCAAAAGCTTCTCATCTTCGTTTTTGCGACACGAGTTGAAGATAATCACTGAAAACTGAAGAAAACTTTTGAAACTAATACGCGGTAATAGAATCAACAGAATTGCAAAAATGATGAAAGAATGAAGAGAAAATTCATGATAAATGTTATAGATGGTATTTAAAACAGAGCAAGGTGGGAGAAGGTATACCTGCACTTGCTTTGATTAGGATTGTAAATTATAAAAGAAAGAAAACGATCAAGCCAGCGAAAATAATTGGGTCTCATCACATCTGATCCTCCATAGATTCTGTTTGTTTATATTATTTTGTTTCTTCTTAAAACGTGAAAGAATAAAAGTTAGTGGTTTAGTGAAGGAATCAGTGACTACTACCCGTAGCACCTGCAACGACAGTGTCCGGTGTGACTGTGACAATACAATCCTAGCTTCTGCCTACAGATTAATGAGGTATTTATGTCGGAATGATGATACCAAAACCATGTTTTATGAAATTGAAGGGGCAATTTTGTTAATCGTCGAGTAAATAAAATGTTATACATTGCCACATTTCAATTGAATAAACGCGGCTCACTTTGTCAACATAACATTGACGAAATGAATTTTACGCGCTACAATATTAATGATCATTGTAATTGGTGACGGTTTAACCGATGAATTTTTTATTTGTTTAATATCACACGAATTAATCGAGCCTAAAATAATGAGCGATGAATTTTCCTTATGTTAATTTGAGGCATCAGTGTGCTGTATTTCTTAATACACGATTATACTCAATAATTGCAAAATATTTTGTGCTGATTGAGCTATTTAAATCGTCGAACTGAAATTTTACTGTCTATTTTCAGAGTTATTGACGAAGGAAGGACCTGATGATGCCGATAGACTTCTCAACAATTCAGCTTAGAGTACCTTTGAGGTAAAGATTTTGCATAATCTTGAACGGAAAATCGTTTGAAGCAATTAAATCTCGTGATTAATTTCCATTGAATTTTTGCAATCAACGGTCTAATTTGTCGAATCTGTAGACATGCTTTTACACCACAAATTCAATAACTCCAGTTTTCCAGTTTTTGAACATTCATTGGTAGTTTTGTTTTGTCAGTGAATACGGGTTCAGCCAATGTCTCCATCGTAATAATTTAAAAAAAAATATACAATTGTTACATTTAGACTGTCTATTGCGTCAAAAAAGTCCTTCGGACATGCAATTTTATGTGAACTGGTTGGAATTGTAATTGCGCCGTACGAGAATTGTTATTTCTAATTGAATAAATTCCAAATTGAGTTAATACAATTTTTATTACTTATCGAATAATGATATTCATTATAATATTATGAGAAATAAAAAAAACCCTGAATAAATTATGTTTTTTTTTTCAAGTCATTTTTAAAAAATTCTTGAGCATAATAGTCTTCGTAATTTATTCCCCAAAAAAAATTACTTTGAAGTACCCGAGAACTGTACGTTTATTGCGCAGAAAAAAAAAATCGTGAATGGGTTAAAAATTCTAAATGCACCGCTGATTGTCCTTGTAATTGAATAAATTTCGAGTTTAGTTAACGCATTATTTATTACTCATCGAATAACAATCTTAATTATAATAATACGAGAGTTGAGAATCACTGAAATAATTATGTCGTGTACAGCCTTTGAGTCTAATGAGGCTTTCCATGTCAAGCCATTCGTTTTCATAATGAATAAACTCAAAATAAAGGGCTGAATTAACATGGAATGCACCTTAATACTGATGACAAAAAATAACGACAATAGTTTCAATTATTTGAGGCCAATGGTCCTTGTAATTTGCTCGTATACAGTCCAGGCCATTGTGGTCATCAGCGTTCTTCTGAGCATCCTGGGAACGATTCCTTTGAAATACCCCAGAACCCCATATTTCATATAAACTAATAAAAATCCACTGTACGCATTCCTGAATTCCTGAGGGTACAGTTGCATTTTCGTCTTGACAACGTCGGCTGGGTGAGTGACGATGGACGCAAATATTCCAGCCAAGATTCCACAGCCGAAGTTTACAGTCATCAATTTTTTGTTATTTAATGCTGGAAGAAAAAATAAAATCAGTGTATAGTTCTCAAAACAATATTGAGTTTCAATGCAAAAGGAAAATTTGTAATGTTACGCACTTCCTGCTAACTATAATTAACAATTATTAAAAACAATGGATAATTATTAATTATAATTCTCAATCAAACATACAAAAAAATGAAACAAAATTATTTTTCAATTATTGATGAACTAGTGACAAAAAAAAAAACCCAATTTATCTCCTATTTTATTGAAGTAGAACTGTAGTGGTAAATTCCGTTTTGAAATTTATTCTACAAAAGAAAAATTACCTAGGGAAGATGCTTCTTTCAATTGCGTATAAAACATTAAATAGAGTCCACTGTAAGGCGCATCTCTCAGGAGAGTGGGTGCAAGTCCGCTGGAGAGTCCTCGCAGACCTTCTTGCTTGTATATCAGTCTGAGGGCTTGGCCCATGCTCTCGTATCTGTAAACCCCGCTCTCGAATCTTGTTTTAACGACTGTAATCGGGATTAATAGACATCCTGACATAGTTCGAGCAGTAATCCCTAGAGAGACCGCTTGGAGAGGTGTCAGGGCGTCTCGCAGTTCCAAACTGTGCCTCAGGTAGTGAATGGAAGAGAAGTAGAGACCGACTCCTGGAATTACCCTCATTATGGACTGCAATTAACAAATAAATTCTATGTACATTATAGTGTAATATTCGTAAGCTTTGGTCTGGAGAAGCTCCCTGAGAGGAAGCCTTTGAATATCAGCAAATTATTTTGACCGCTTTTGGCAGATAATTGAAATGGAAATCAGTATATGTTCGGATAGCTCAGATGGGAAGAGCATCCGACTGGTAATCGGAAGGTCCCGAGTTCGATTCCCGGTCTGAAAATATCTGAATTGTTTTTCTTCAGTTATTTGTGTTATTTGTGTTATTTATTTCCCTTTGAGAAAGATGTATAACTTCTTGGAATCATTATTTGTTGGCTTCTGGTGCTTAAAAAATTGTTTTCGCTCATTCGTGGGGGGTAACGATAATGGACTGGGTGTTTGTGATAGGCGACGAATAAACATGGCAAAATAGATAATTGTTATTGGGAAAATTTCAAACAGATTGTGACACTTACCGGGGTCATGCCCCTCCACAGCCCCAGGATGTTGTCTTTCTGGATTATGTGGATCATTGTGCTGAGCATTGAATGCTTTGGCGGACTAGAATGATAATTATAGTCTTGAGTTATTTTGTTGGTTTCCATTTGCTTTGGTGCAACTAATGACATGTCACGTGATATTTCACGGATTTCTTTATATATCAATTTTATATTTGAGTTGAGACATTTTTTTTCACCTTCTTTTGAATAAAAATGGACATTCAAAATATTTCAGACACCTTCTGAATTCGCAAATAAATTTTTTAGCGAATTTTTTATTTTCATTTACGAAATTTGAATAGCTCTAGAAAATAATCCCAATTTTTATAAAGTCCACTAAACGTTTCAACACAAAATTTGTAATAATTTTATCGGAAAATGGTTATTAAACATAAAAATTCTCAGTTCAAGACTCACAAAATATATACGAATGGTTCAGATAATTTTCCATCCATTCTAATCGTTAATTAATTCATTCTAGTACAAAATAATATGAAAACGCTTACCACACATGACCATTTGTCACCGGGCTCTGGAGCCTCGTTTTCACCAAGTCCAGGGGTTGAAATAAAATTGTTGAAAATGTTCCGGAGAAGGAGCCGGCGAGGAACGCTTTCAATATTGGATGCTGAAACAAAAATTCCCAGAATCATAAGTAAGATTATGAAATAATATAAATCAATTTAAGATTATGCAACGTTTAATGTTATTGTCACAATATCGAGTGCATATGGAATATTATTGAGAAATGCACACATCGCGTGATTTATTAAATTCCATACACTATCAAAGCGAAGATAAGCTCTGGTCATGTGTGGAGTATTTCACTCGAGTTTCCTCACGTGAGTTCGAGCGATCATTCGCGAGGTCAATATAATTATATATTTTTTCAATAGAATGTGAACGGAGGGTTATCCTCTGGGGTTGAGACATTTTTAATCTATGTATCGCCGAGGTCGAGGAGAAAGATCTATACTAAAAACGTGTCTCAACTTATCGGATGCTTTTTTAAAAATTCTATTCTCTTGCACCCCAGGGTTCATTATCATTCTTTATTACTACAATTATTCCACTGCAGTGAGTGATTACTTTTGTCGTAATTTGAGTGAGACTGTGGAATGATATTAGATTGAAAATAAATCTGTCGTTGATATATTTTAGATGACTAATAATTTATCAATTACAAAATAAATTATTCATATGAAGTGATGCATTTTTGCAGGACAGTAAAATGCTGAAAACTTATAATTTTGAATTGAGACATGAAATGTTAGTCGTTCAGATCATTTGTGCTGAATTCTACTGCATTAATAATTTACTGATCAGGTCAACGGATGTTCAATATTAGATTGTGAATTTTCTCAAATCAAAAATAAAGAAAATCTTGGTAATAGGTGATCGAAAAATTCCAGGCGAATAATGCAGAGATTTTTATATTAATTCTATTCGATTAATAAATTGCTAGGAAAACACCTGAGATACGGAATAAATTCAATTTTGATAACTGTGTTAATCTCATAAAATTTATCTGATTTAATGCATTAATCGTCAATTAGTACTTATTATTTATTACTTTTTTTTATAGAACAATGCTATTGGAATAGTTACAATCATCAATATTTAATTAATAACGTTTTAAGTGAGAACAATTATTTAAATATATTTAATAACTGCTAAGTTCTTTCAGAATAAAAATGCACCGAATGAAATTAATTTAGTTAATTTTCATTTAGTAATTTCGATGATCAATTTCGTCAGTAATGTCGAATAAGACTTATTCCCTTCTCATAGAAAAAAATTATAATACTTACTGCGACTACAGTATCCATAATAAATACCACGAGACAGAAAAAAATGGGTGAAAACAATGAGAGTGCAACGAAAAGACTGTGAATAAATCTGCTATCAAACTGAATGCCATAAAACGGTCACAGCTACTTACATCCTCCCTTATCTCTGTTTCTTCACGATTTGGGTCAACCAAATGACCCTCCATATCAAAACATATTAAAGTCAAGTTTCAGGGTATCTGTGGAAAACGTGAGTAAAACGTGACTTTGGCCAAACGTGATAAGAAATTTTCATCAGCTTCAGAGGCCGCTCAGCTTTTTTGGCTCCAAAATCTGCTCTTTCTAGTAGAAGCAATCGCCATCAGGTCTCCCTGCGACAAATATTATTCAACGAATTACTTAAAAAATAAAATGGAGCAACTGAAAGGTGCTTTAAAAAACAAATTCGTCACCTCGATGTAAATAACCATTCAGGGTTGAACATCTTAATAATGCAAAAAAAATGACTACGGAATAACAATTAATGTCTGCATGAGGTGCCAATGAATCGGAATTACGTTGTAAACTACGTGAAATCGTTCGCCGTTATCAGTTGGATGATCATACAATTTTTTTCCTGAACCTTGCTGGTGTTTTTTTGCAGAGTAAAAATAATGTTGAAATCACAAGAAAAATAATTGTTAGTGAAGTTTTGTTGTTGGTGCAGACCAACGTCAAACGTGCCTTCTTATCAATAATTGCGAAAGACAATTATTATTAGCGTTATTTTCCATTCTTTGTCGGGGTTATTGGCGTCCAGAATCTAACCCTTCTAGACGGCTCCATCTTGTTTCAATCAGATGTTCAGTAAATAGTGGAAAAAGTATTAGTTTTCCGATAAAATCAATGGCTCCCAGTCGGGAATACTGTAGGATTGTTTATAAAGATAATTTTACAGTTAGAAATTAATAAAGAATGAATTTATTGCTAATGAAGAGCTTATAGGGTATAGTTATAGCACGTAAAAAGGAGTGAAAATTATTTGGATTTGCAGACATCGATGTAAAATCATTTAGGAGGACGAAAAAATAATGATTTATAGTTTGCGAATTAATAAAAATTTTCTAAATCAATTTTTATAATTCCAATTAGGGAGTTGGAGTACTGGCTTAACATCCGAGATGAATAAATCGAATTCCTTGGTTATCGGCATCGGAGTGTGAGTCTGAGCTGAAGAGGATTGGGATCGCTATTTACCGTTGGCGGCGTGGCGATCGCTATGGGAATATGGACGACCGATGGTTTAGCCCGTTCAAACTTGTACAAACCTGTGCACTG
>JAPYZM010000558.1:0-29141 GCA_030522845.1 Psyttalia concolor | reverse complement strand
GCGAGTGGGAGGTTTATATCACGAGCCGAAGGCAAGTGATATAATCCCACGAGTCAAAAACCACTTTTTTCACGTGTTACGAACAATATTTTTCATCTCTGTGTCGGAAAAGCACTTTTCAGTGACTCTCCGCTTCGCGTCGAGTGACTGAAAAGTTACTTTTCGTCACAGCGTTATGAAAAGTTACTTTTCCGACACAGCGTGATGATAAATACTATTCTTGTCAGTATCGAACCCTATTTTTTAACACAATGTGGGCGAAGCTTGCGGAAAATCGTAATTTACACATACTGTGTCAAGATAGCAAATTACATACCTAGGCCTGTAAAGTAAGGAATGTCTCAGATCACATGTAATTGTCGGGTCATAATCTTGCGCGTGGAGACACCTTATCTACTTTTCCTCCCTATAACTATTTCTCACCTAGGGAGGTAAAATAAAGGAAGCTTGCTCACGTGCAGAATTTCCGCCAGAGTCGAAGGCGACGGTGGTAAGCACATGAGTAAGGCGCCTTTATTTTACGTTCCGTGGTGAGAACATGATTTTTCTCCCCGGCGTATGAGTAAAGTCATAGTTCCCTCCCGCGTAGCGGGAGTAAAATGGACAATTACTTCGTTTTCTTTCGACAATGAAACATTGATTTCCATGTCAGGCTTTACCTGGGGAGGGGCGAATGAATTGATACTAATTAATGAACACCAAGAAGATTTTTTTTATGGTATGAGTCTATTTTTTTCGTCAATATATATACATAATTTATAAAATTTGTTTCATCTACATACAAATAATATTATTATTGAAATAATCGGTAATATAATATATAATAATTAATAAAAATAACGCACTGTGTGTTTTTATTTGTTTTTTCGATATATAACTTAAGCATTTCACATGAAAAAATAGCACATTATATTAAGAACAAGAGCTGCTCATTTGCAATTGATTTCACTTTTTTTTGTTCATTAAAACATTACTCGTTATTACTAAGAAAGCTAATAATAATTAATAATTATAATAAAATAGAGGGGAAAGAGGCTATAGTACAGTCGCTTACGGTCACCCGATAAATATGATAGAATTAAAAAAATATTAATTAGCATGATAAAAGGATCAATAATTATTGGCGATAACATTCATTGATTTTACAATAAAATAGGGAGTTTTTTTTATTTACAGAATTTCTCCGGTCTCTGTTATTCTCGAATAATCATGAATACTGGAGACCGTGGATTGAATTAATTTAATTAATTGAAAAAAAAAAGAGAGTATGGTTTTAGTAGGTGATGAACACTGGCCAACTTTTGTCTAAGACATTTTTTTTCCTACACTTTGTTAAAACAAAATTTAATTAAATAGTCATAGCTCTATGGGCAGCATACCCATTGTCGCACTGATTTGTGCGGATTTCGGCAAGTTCGTCTGACGAACGATCCGATAATTCCCTAATTCCAGATGATTACAGGATTAATTGTGTGGTGAAGTGGCTGATGAAGATGATTATTGTTCTGGAGAATATTCTTCAATATATCTCGGACTGTTGGAGTAGGGAGCACGTGTGACGAATTCAGAGGAACGAAACGAAACGAAAACGAACTGGGATCCCCCGATTTCGACGATATCTCAAACATCATCTTGTGGAGGCTACGAGAAGTTTATAAGTTCACTAGTGCCGGACAGTTTCGTAAGACCCTGCAGCTATTTTCACAATTTCACAAGGAGTAGCAAAGCCTCGTAACATCCTCTAAATCTACTCTCGAGAAATTGACAAGAAAATCCCGTTAACATGTTCGAGTATTTTCCTATAGTTGAATGACTTTAATCCAACTTCACCACTCAATGAGAAAATTTCCCCCGTTAATTTCGTCTCAATGAGAAAGCTCCTCCCGCTCATTAATAATTAAAAAAACCACCGGTAAGTTCTCCACGTGGATGCCCATCTCCACAATAAAAAAATATTCAGTACAGCATGGAGGGGGGTAGAACGTACGTGGAAATCGAGTAGAGGAAGCTGGCATACCAGTGGAGACCCTCAGGCCTACTCCACCTAGAGTCGTTAGACTTAGAGTCTTTGATCTCGTTGGTATCGGCGTCCTCAATGTTAAGGGAGTGCCAGAGGAAGTCTTTAGTGCTCTGAAGTCCATTCGTGATGGTCGAGAGCAGCCTCAACGGGAAGAACCCGATTTGAGCGATTGTTTGACTGTTGACGATTGCATAGCACGAGGCGACGACGTCGTCGACGACTACTGTGCCCTCCCTGGTGAGGGGGGCGTAGACCCCCTTCTCGAGGACGAGTTTGGCCTCGACTACCTCGTCCCACCTGACTCTGGAGCCACCGGGGAGTGTCTGGTCGTCGTCCCTGACTAAGATTCTGTCTCCGACTTGAACGTTCGCTGCGTAGATGATGCCCGTGGGCATCTTCGAGTCCTTCGGCTCTGCCGGAACCAAGTGGGATGCTGTCAGGGTCAGTTGTCTTCCCGAGGACGTTGACAGACGGATGAACTGGCGTACCGACGAGGGAGCGTAGTCCAGGAAGGCTATCACCTCGGAGAAGACTATCTCTCCGTTGGAGTCCAGGGAAGCTATCTTCTCACCGATTTCTAGAGAGGATAGGGGCTTCGGTCCTGTCGACGTGAGCACTGAACTACTGCCAGGGAAACAACCACCGGATTTTCCTACTGATGCAGATTCTGAAAGCAGAAAATAGGAGAGCGTTATTTTCTAAGGGTTCAATTAAAGTGCTTTTGGATTGTATGGAGAAAGAGAAATTGGAGCGCAAATTAAAATACTCATTTTCGGACACTTCAGGCACTCATACCAGCCTACCTGACCTACTTTTGTTATAACTCATTCGCGGAGAATTCCCAACAGAAAATGTAATAAAGAAAAGTTGGGTAGAGCGATAAAATCCTACAGATGTTGTTTTTATCATAAGACGCTTTTATTTAATATTTTTTAAATAAAAAAACCCATAATTGGCCAAAAAACAAGTGTTTTACTAGAAGTGCAATCTAATATAATTTCCTACCAAATTTGTTAGATTCTAGGAAATGATTTCTTGCATGATTTCCAGGGGAAGTAGTAATAGCTATTTTTGTGGAGACATTTATGGAGTTCTCAATATTTTCGATTTGAATTACCCATTCTGAAGATGATTAACAAAATTGTGAAATGCCACTTTTCAGAATATTTCAATTATATATTGCAAATTAATCTACTGTCAATATCATTAAAACTATCGAAAGTATCGAAAAATATGTAGAAACATTTTTCATCAAAATTTTCATAGACCGAAACGAAACAATTTAAAAAAGATTTCGTTATATTTTTCACTTTAAACCCACAGTTACAGTTACAAACCGCGAAATGAAATTGATTTGAAATAATCAACTCGTTAAATTTTTTTGCTGACAAAAAAATTGATAAATTAATTCATAAAGTATCTAATTGCCCTCGATCCATCTCCCAGTGTCAAGTAAGAGATCAGATCACTGGACCCGATCAGGTAATTGGAGCTACCCTAACGCGTCTCACTCCACGCGTAAAAGACGAAAAAGAAGCCTGAAAAAAAAATGCGAGTTTTGTTTTACGTTTTTTGACATTCGAGGATGGCTTCTCTAATGCCCGGATTGCTCTCGTCATGATGGAGAAATTCGGTTTATCGATAATCCTCTCGGTATTTTTTTTAACGGATGGAAACCGATACAGGGGCCACGAACTCGTACAAACGTGTTTTAATGGCGTCGGAAATTCCTGCATAGTCATTGAGGATGAAAGCCACAAAATTTCCATTGAAATTGGTGGGATCAATTTTCCTTTCATACTCGTTGTATTTATCCATCTATAATCTATTATCATCTGCTATTCACCTATTATTCGGGTGCGTCTTTAACTGACGGTCCAATTGATTAATGCAGTAACAGGGAACTTTTCTTTGTTTAATGAATACGATCGTGTGGTTAACCCGGTGATGATTCATTGCAGGGCAAATTGTCAGAAGATCGTCTTTGTAGCTGATGAAATCTCCAATAAAGAATGATTTATGACGTTTTGCGCCGACATTACTTGTTAGAAAAATTATGTCTTTATAATTAATTCATGTACTCTTGCTATTATTCAATATTGATCTGTTCTATTCTAATCCAATACTGACGTCCAATTTGAAGCCACTCTATTCCAGTTCTGTTGGAAATTAATTCTGAAATTTCCGAAGGACCGACCCCATTTGATGACAGCATTTGATGTATTTTGAATTGTAATTTTTCGTACATTAATATTTTTTAAACATTTTAACAGAGGATCTTTCTCTTTCAAATTGTCCCCACGTGCAGGTCACAACCGAGGGGCTATTCACTTCCAAAACTAGTGAAACAATGATTTCAAACTGTGATTGCAGACGATTTGAATTACGAATGTAATGAGAGAAACCCACTTACAAATTATCAAAGTAAAATTCATATTAATAGGAAAAACGATAGAAAAAATAAGAAAAAAATTATAGTTCCGAAGCATTCTTGCTGATATCATTGGTAGAATTAAATATTATAAAATTTATAATAAATAAATTTTACTTCCTTAATTCGAAAAATAATAATCAGACGACGCTGCTCATATTTGAGATGATTTATTCTAAATCATATTCAATAATTTGAAATAAATTGGAATATACAAATGTTCAAAGGAAATCAGAAAATAACAACATAATTATATTCTGTTGAATGATACTCAAAATCGAATTTCAAATTTCTTTGTCAATACTTTGGTCAACTTGAAGGCCATTATGAGACATAACTGGCGGGGAAATAGTCTTATGGTATTGATTTATTGCAACGTATCGATGATGACACATCGGTTGGCTGTTGGACACTTTTCAACTTTTAACTTTTAGTCGCGATCGATAGGTCTTCTCTAGGACTAGACCTCATTAGGTTGGGGACCCCCTCCCCCCACCCGACCCCGAGTTTTTTTTTTAGAAAAGGGTAAATTTGGATATTTTTTCGTTTACCCTCCCTCGCGCATGCGTGATGCGATGGAAGTGATCAAGGTCGTGATCGATAGATCATCACCCGGCCAACATTTTATCAGCATGGGAGCAATTTGCCCCCACCCCCCGGTCCTTAAATTTCTCCGTTAATATTTCAGCTTATCGGGAAGTTCGTTACGAGGCTCGTCAAGGGCCGGTTAGAAGAAAAAAATCGCGTTACGGATCGTGTTGAGAATTAGTCGGGAAGATAGTAGTTCAACATCACAATAATGGGAGCGAGAGTAGCGAGCGACCAACAACCTCGAACAATTTTTTATGTTCATGTTTTATTTCAAATGATTTCACGTGACTTCACTGATTTCATATGATTTCAAAATTGATTTCGATCTGAAGTGTGTAGTAAATAGTTTTATTGAAAGGGTAATTTAGCTTGATAAAATGAGAACTGCACTGATTAGTTGTCAAACGATATAATATTTAATTGCAAAGAAAGGGTGATCAAAGTACAATAATCAATCCTAACGTCGCAATTAGGTTGACTAGGTAATGCTCAGTTGCAAGTATAGATGTGCCTGCGTTGCTAACCGAACTGCTAGATCTCCACTTCTCAGAGGAGATCTTCAACGCCGTATTTGCCATTAGTTTGGAAATTTCACTGCCAACGTCGCCAGGGCTTTTGTTCCTCGCTGAAACACATGTGACGAGTTGCAGGCCTCGGGCCTCACAAGGCCCTCTTTGTCCCCAGTTAATTTATGACCCCTGCCGACTCCTTTTCCCAAAATTTTCCTTGACAAGTGACACAGTGATTTCACCTATAAATAGCCCCTCGGTCACACCAACAATTATTGTATATAAATATTTTTTAATGAGTCATACAAGGGAAAGTTGACGTTATTGTGAAGGAGTAAATTCTTAAATTTCTATTTTCCACACAATTTCGATTTTTAAATTATTAAGAACCGTTGTTTCCGTCTGGGTGGAATGAATATGCATGGCAATATGTGAACGAGTGGTGATGGAGATTCCGAGGTGTCGGCGGCGCGTGGGAATTCGAGTGGTGTTGTGACACAAAGAAATTGAATTAACGATCCATTAAATATTCAATTACAGAGATTCAATAAATCGGTTGGAGATGAATCAATGATCGATGATTGAGCTGATCAATGCCGTTGATATATTTTTTATCGATCCTCTATTACTCGAATGATTATATATATATTTATTGAATTCATTCAATCGAAAGCCGAAGTCGCGTGGATTGAGCTCCAGGGGTATCAATTTCGCCTGTCGTCTAGGGCCTTTGGAGGAGTTATTTCGTTATTAATTCGGTGTGACGGATCGTGGGGATTCATCTCGATATCGAATAACGTGGTAGGCGATACTGACACGAATAAAAAATAATTCGAAATTTTATTAGAACTTTAGAAAGCGGAAATTAAAATATTCTAATCGAAATGAAGCTTTTTCTTTTTTAAAGAATTAAAGCAATTCTCGAGAGAAAATATTTTTGCCACGACAAATTAATAGTTTATAAATATTTCTGATGTTTACATCTGAAAGAGGAATTCATTATTTAATGAATATTTCTGTACAATTTCAATCAACTTTCTGTGGTAAATATATTCTTACGGTTAAAAATGGAAATGATTTTCTAGTAAATTATTTGCGCTTGGGAGAATAATTTGTCGTCTCCGTAGGTATTTAAAATTTTTAGACTTGTCGTTTCGTTAATTTGAGATTGGAAATGATGAGGAAGTGTGAGGTATTATCGAGAGCCGTTCTGGAGGGTTTCTGTGGCCGATGAAGCAGAGAACTGTGCGATCCTGCCTGGAAAACGCAGCCAGTGATTTCGCAACCAGTGATCCTCAACTGGATTAAAAATGCCAGGAATCAATGATAAGATTGTGACTTCACACGTCAAGTACCCGATTAACAATCAATAGAATCATCAGTCATCGAAAATAATCATTTTCTTCAATGAAAAGTCTTATGATGGAAATCGTAAATTATCAATTACATGAGCATTTAATCTATCATCTGCACGTGGATATATATTGACAACAATGACAAGTGGATTTAATCGGAAATGGATCTCGGCTTGTACAAACTGCCTCCCCCGGTAAAAATTAAATGAATAAACCAACGATCTCTTTTGCAATTCATTAAATTTTGCGAAAACAAATTTTTTATGGCATTTCTCTTCGAATCCATGAATTCCCAAATTATTCCTCACAATAAACGTAAAAGTAAAATCATTCGAGATTTATCTGATTTCTCTTTTGAAACAGATCTCCGATGACTCCCACCGGAAATTAAATTTCTTATCACCCATTTTACTTTATCCTCACACAGTATTAAACGCAAAAAAAATGTAAATAGCAACCGTCAATATAATTTCAATTGCTCGATAAAAAAAAAAAGAGAGATACGACCGTTTAAATTCTACGACGTCGTTACTCCACGCTCCCTGAGCAACAGTGGCCCAACGTTTATACCACTGAATTATCGACGAATTAACAGAATGTAATAAGAATTTATAAGACATCTTGAGTTGCCGACATTTTGACTCCTCTCATATCATCATTCTTATATATTTTTTTCCTTTTTATCTTGAACCGTCCCATCCGTTAAACCTTCACTTCAAACATTTTACGCGACGTTTCCCCTGCTTTCTTGAGCCTTCCGCTTTCCACTAAATCAGAGATTTAATGTCTCGGCGCCTCGGTAACACAAGTTTTGAGGTTCGAACCGAGACATTGATGTGTCGATTTTTTTTTCACCTCTATAACGTTATTTTCAAATTTATTTCAACGTAAAAAGAAGACGGATGTAGATAATTTCTATTAAAATTAAATTCTATGGAAACTTGAATTTTCTACATTTTTCACATCCTCCCGAAATATTTTGTGTAAATCAATTATTTCCAAATTTTTTTCATGAAATTTTATTGTAATTTTATATTCGCCAAATTCTGAGCTGATTGGATCTCATTAAAGAGTTCATATGGCCTACTGAATTTCATTTTTTTGCGGGGCCTGATTTTTCACGAAGTTTCAAACAGTCTGAATTCTGAGTCTTCCTTGGCACTCGAACGATTGAAAATTCTCGGTCTCCTAAATTTTATCATCTTCCTAATTACGAATCGTGAAATCTACATCGTTTCGGGCTTGGGTCTGTAGTGCACTTGCTCATTATCAGTACCTACAAGCAACGAGATTGGGCCTGACGTAGGCTTGGCTAATTTGAAATCCTGCTCCTTAGAAATTACATTTTCTCACCACGGAAAGTAAAATAAAGGAGCCTTACTCACGCGCTTACCACCCTCGCCTTCGGCTCGGGCGGTAATTCTGCACGTGAGCAAGCCTCCTTCATTTTACCTCCCTAGGTGAGAAATATACTATTCCTAGATGATTATGAATCTCATACTTTTCTCCTTCCACAGGCTCAACCATTTCTAATGCCGAGTTATTAACAACACAATTTATAGTACTGACCTGATTTAACCGAACAATGAATGTGCGACCTGGACTCATAGTAGACCCAGTCGAAGCCAGCTTCAACAGCGAGCCTAGCCAGCATTCCATACTTGGAGCGATCCCGATCGCTGGTCGTAACATCCACAGCTTTGCCCTCATAATGCAGCGAATCAGTGGCGTGTTTGCCCTCCTCATCCCACCCCTCAGTCACCCTCAGCTTCACTCCAGGCCATTGATTCATCACGGATATCGCCAGTGTATTGAGTTTTTCCTTACACCTCTGAGAACAAATAGAAAAATCGGAAAACATTAATTTTTATTTCCCTCAACATTTTTACTCCCCTCGTAAAACCAAAACTTTTATTTCCATCTGTTTCTTTTCATACTCCCGTAATTCTTATCTCGGAGAAGGTAGATAAGACAAACGTTTGGACCCCAGGTAACCCCCACCCTCTCGCCCCTCGCCACTTTTTCGAGAAAAAAGGTAGCCCCTGGAAAAATAAACGCATGTTTTGACCGCTCAGTGACGAGAGAGAGACCAGGAGAGACGGAAAATAAAATAAAAGGCCAAGACCGTCTTGAAAAAGGCCGGCCCGTGGCAAATCAAGGGGTAAACAGGAGTATAAATACAAGAAAGATGAGAGAAAAAAATATATAAAGGACAGGCTTTTACTTGGGCTAATGCCGAAACAGCCAAATATTTTTTCAAACCCCCGAATCCTTTTACCTGGTGAAACGACAACTTTTGCCCAATGAATGTAAGAATGGACTAGTCGAGGATAGAAAATGAAAACATGAGACGAGGATTTTTCCATCCTAGACCCAGGGGGTTAATCCGTAGGCGCGAGAAGCCACGGTGGACATAAACCCCTTGACTTTTGCCGCAAAAAAATCTTTTTCAAAGTCGCTTAACTATTTTTATTCGTTTTTTTTTCCCCCACCGTTTTCAAAACTTTCCCCTCGAGCTTTCACAGTTGATAAACCATCAATGCATTATTTTTCTCGACTTATTGATGTTTGGTTGAACGAGTGGGTTCATTGTGTCCACGCCACTCCCCTTGAGGCCCCGAACGTGGCCCCACCGGAAATATGGAAATATATTAGTGATCAAAAAATTGAATAAAAAAGAATTGGAAGAAAAGCTTGAGGAGTTTTCAGTCCAGGCCTCAAGTAACGACACGAGACGTCAAAATAATGGGGACAAACCCCTTAACTCTTGGGGTAAAATCCCTTTCAAGATCGCTCAAAGATTTTCATTAATTTCTTCTTTTAAAAATTTCTCTCCAGCTTTTGTATTCCATAATGAACTGATAAATTATTTTCACTATTTTTTAATGTCTAGTCAAACCACACCGTTAATTTATTCAATTTATTTCCTTCTGCCCTTCCTCTTCAAGTCCCAAATGTGCCCCCCCCCCCCCACACCGAAACTATTTATATTCACTGGAAATAAAACAATATGAAAATTTAATAAAGTATGGTAAATAATTGCGATTAATGAATCAAATTTCCGTCCAACTTTTCGACGTCTAGTTAAACTAGTTCGCTCGTTGTCCGTCCCCCGCTTGCTTAAGGCCCCGCGCATGGGCCCACCGAAAATATGCAAATTCATTGGAATGAAAAAAAAAATGAATAAAATGGGGAAAAACTGGGTGACAATGAAACAGAAAAAGTCAGCTGGGAATTTGGGAATAAAATGCCCCCAAAAATGTCAGTTATTAGGGCCTCGTCCCTGAGGACTTCAAAAGGGAAGCCAGTGAATGGGCGAAGTCCTGTGGTGTAACGATTAGCTCCTACCAGACTGCCAAGATACACTGGTGTCATCTGACAATACAAGGAAGGGGAGGGGGCACGGTGAAATTCAATAGTGTCATCTCGGCGAGAATACCTACGCTAATTCTTCTGGAGTGTACTATGTTTTTCAACGTTGGTTATTTATAGGATAATGGCTGTGCATTGGATCAACGTCTTTTGGATTGTGGCGTGGGCGGGCATGTGTGTCATACAATGGATATCAACTGATGACAATTTTACGTTTTCTTATTTTGGTGCATGGATTAATGGCTTCTTTTCTGTGACAATTTCATCATTTTTCATGATTTTTTCAAAAGGATATGCATATTTCTCCTTGTATTTTTTATTTATTTCACGAATATATTATCCACTGGTGAGAAATGGTAAGGCCCATTTTTTAGTTTTTTTGGGCCTTATCATTTTAGTCCCATAATTTTTGGGACTTATTCGTCGAATTTTTGAATTTACTGTGTTCACTGATGAGATATATTCATATCCAATTTTTTTCAATTTTTTCGACTTATTAATGAAGTCCCGAGTGGTTTAATGCTTAAAATTTAAAGGGTTTCGGTTTCTTCGATGGGGCCCAAAATTCCGATTTTTAGCTCTGAGTTATAATAATGCAAGCCCAGAGAATGGAACACGCTAATTCCCTAATTATGAGTCCCGAAATTTTTGGGCCCTGTACAATAATTTCCCAGGTTTGAAATTTCTCTTCAATGATCCAAACATTATTCTCTTTTTGTTTGGAAAAAAATCTTGATGATGCAAGTATTAACCCGAAAATTTATGTGAGAATAAAAAATTCATCGTCGAAATATCCAATATGGCTGGCATACACATAATACAGATTGGAGGTCAGCGGAGTCCAGGCACCGCGAGGCCCCGAACGAGGAGATAAAAGGCCATAGTACGTTCGTAAAGGAGAAAAAAAAAATAAGACGAAAATATATATAAAATAAAATAAAGGTAAGAATGGCCGACTGTGGACGAGAGGAAGAGAGGAGATATCCGACGACCACAACTGTTTTCGGACGGGGGGGGGGGGGCATGCAATATACCGGTGCCCGATGGGGTTCCATGTTGGCACAGCAGGCGATCAGAAACGAAAAAAAGGCCCCTCCCAAAATTTTACATCTATTTACAAACATTTTGCCGGTAAGCGAGATTCTCATTTTATATGTACAGGACCCACTGAGTTAGGATAAAGGATATTTCGGCCAAAAGTCAGAGTCCAAATTTGAGGAACATGATTTTTAAAACTGCTCATAATTGATTGCAGTCTCAACTCGTCTCTCCCGTCCTCAATAGCCAATAATCTATTCCCCATTTTTTTTCTTTCAAGAAAAAAAAAGTGTAAGCAAAAGAGAGAGAAGATAATTTCCACATTTATCTTGTAGAACAAAATTCATCAATTTTTCAAAATATAATAAAACCAACGCGTCAAATAAAAGAGGAAAGATAGTGGAGGCGCGATGAGTCCCATCTGGTCCATATACAAGGCCCACCTCGGGCCCTGGTAACCTCAAAGGAAGCGCCGAAAATGTGGGGATGCTTGGGGTCCCTGGAGGTGGCGCCATCGTAATGTTTTTTTTTTCTGTTATTTTCTCTTCTTTTTTTTCACCTTCTTATTTCTTCTCATCCCGTGTTTGGAGGGCGGGCGAGCGCCATTGCAAAAGACAATGGAAACACGCACTAAAGTCGACGAACGGATTTTACCTTGTCCACCTCCTCGTAAGTCACTTGACAAGAAGGCATGGAGACAGGGTAAGATCCAATGGGCAAAAGTGTGGTTATGGGTACATAAAGGAGAGAAGATAGAGGAGATATATTCATGAGAGATATCCCGTAGGGGAGTCCCGTCGCAACGCCAAGATACTCTCACACAGCCTACAGCATTTGTACGTGGGAATGGCATTTTATTTCACTTTGAGTACAGAATATATACGTGTGTTGGAGGTTCAACATTCTTCACAAGTCGTTCGTCTTCCTCCTTTCGATAATTTGTTCTTTTTTTTCCCCCTTTGATTCTTCATCTTTCAATCTTTTTCTTACTTTTTTCCATAACTCATGCTTTTTTCATACCACTCTTTACCACCTTCAATCGTACCGGAGAGTTCCTGGGGAAGATCAGGGGCTATAAAGTCTACGGCTAATTACAACGTGTCAATCATGCACGTATCGCACAAACTCATAACGCCTACTCATATGCCACATCGATGCCGTATAACCATGCATTACGGGCTGGAACTAAGGGGGCCTTATGAAAAGAGGTAATGTACGGAGGATGGAACCCAACTTCCTCTCTCGCCTGCACGTTCACCATTTTTCTTCTGTCGATGGTTACTTTCTTTCTTCAATTTGCCACACTCAATTACAGACAATATTGCTTTTGTGCTTATGGAAAACTGTTATTGAGTATTAAAAAACTAGGAAGCCCGATAATCTTGCATTTTTGGGCCTCACAGAGTCATCTCCTCTTCAGCAGTGTTTGGGAAAGAATGATTGAGGTGAGTTATCACTTTATCACTTTTGAGTTATGAGGAATTCACTTACGTTTGGGTCTTACAATATTCCCTTTCGGATCGCAACAATTTTTTGGGCCTCACCACGTTCGTGAGGCCGCGGTGCCTAGGGCACTTGAGTCATTTTCGCGGCAATCGGTTAATTTACGTTTCACCGCTGAAGCCCTGAAAATATCAATGTTTGGGCCTTACGCATGAATACTTTTTGCAATTGTTCGCTAATCACGAGCGAGCAATTTGAATTTTGAATTTTAGGCCTCACAATCTTCCATGATTAATGATAAAATTGGTCGTTGAAGGGACGCACTGTAAAAAAATTAATGCATCGATGAGGCCGAGGAAATTTTAATTTTTGAATCTTCTGGATGAACACCTCAGAAGATTATCCTTCTCCTCTCGATCGCCAAAAAATTTTAATCCAAAGAAATCATAAAAAAACGATAAAATCCGTGAATCAAATTTGTTGGGCCTTACAATCTTGCCTGATTAATCATGAAATTTCCGCCCGTAGGGCACGTAGGTCATTACCGTGAAGATGGGAATTAGATGTGAAGTTGCCTTCCTCTAATTGAAAATAAGAAAAAGAAAGAAAAAAATGGAAGAGAGGGCCCAATATAACCATAAAGAGGCGACCAAGAGTATCCGCGAAAGGGGGTTGGGTTTAAGGCCCTGTGGGTCCATGGCTTTTATAAGATGGTGATGCCAGTGGGCAAGCGCGAGCTGGGTCTCATCCTCTTTCCATGGGCCCTCACCGCAGTTCCCGAGCCATCTCACCACGGGTTATAGCCATGCGAGGGCTCCGCCCCCACTTCTCTCCCCTCCGCGTATGGGTCCCACTGACTCGGGACTTACCCCCACTCTCGCGATAGCTCTCATATCGTTCTCACAGTTGATTTTTTTCCCCCTTTTCCCATTCGTTCTCTGTCTTTTCGTTTATCCATGGAATTGAGAATCCATGGAGAGGACGGGACAGTTTTATTCCCCATCTACATCCACTCTCCCTTTTCCTCCATTCACCCTTTGCGCTCAGCTGATCGGCCCTTTCCCCTCTCTCTGCCCGCCGAACCCCTCCCGCCCCCTCCCCTCCTCATCCGCTACTATTACCCTTCTGTTGATTCATTCAGAAAAGTTTCTCCACAGCAGCTCGTTTTATTTTTTTTCCTCCTCCCAATGGGCAGAAAATAAAGAATGAAAAACAATCATGAATACATTAATTCGTTAACTTGATTATTTATACGAATGGAGATAGTCGTTTTTGTGTCAGAGATGACGCGGCAACAATGCATGGCTTTCAGTTGTTGCTTGACTACATTCGTGTATTTAAGTGTTTGCCAAGCTCTCTCCATTTGGAGGTTCTTCTTCCCTCTCGTCGGAATGGAACGTTAGCGCAATGTTAAGTACACGAGAGAATGACAAGTGTGACCTATCTCACGACTTTTCGGTTATTTAACATTGTAAATGGGCCTTTGAGAGTGATCAAATTTTATTGACATTTTTTTTTCACTTTTATCTCATTTTCATGCGCACAGTGAATTTTAAATGGAGAAAAGTAGTGGGAGGAAGATGGAGTTATGCCATTTTATGATGTTAAAAAAAACCAAGGCCAATTTTTATATTTTTGGGCCTTATCAAATTGTAAGTGGCCATTTTTTTGTAATTTGCATTGGGAAACGTTGACGGGCCTGGTGAAGATTATATAGAATAGTAGGTATCAATTTTAGGGAGTCTTAGTTATATTTAGAACTCCGGATTCGGTTTTGACGGGCCCAGCATTAGTGTGAATGAGATTAGAGGGTTGTACCCGATTATTTGGATTAGTCCCAAATATTAGTAACTGTAGGCCTCGCACTGTCATTTGCAACAATGAAAGCTGAAAGGGTTCACAATTTCAGGAATGATCCATTGATTTCCCACTTATGAGGCTCGCTATTTTTGGGCCTTGCAATTATATGCAACCATAGGTCCCGATTTTTTGGCTATCTTAGCGATTATGTTTTGATTTCTGATCTGCGACAGTCCAATGTTTGTCAAAAATGAACATTATATTTTGGGCCCGACTATTTGCATGAGTCCCTAATGGTTGACATTTTGGGCCTTATAAATGGGCCTCACCGTCTGATCAAATTTGCAAGGTGAATTCTTCACTTTCTTGCAGCTTTTATTAGACCAAAGAATTCGCAAAAAATAGAAAAAAAAACTATGGGAGAAAAGAGAAATCGTAAAAATGTTATTTTGTAAATATGGCGCTGACGCCCCCTCGTGGTCTCGCGAATGAATCACAGTGACCGGAACGATAAATCATCCGCTAGGGCGCGCATAATACTCGCGACTAGGAGATTTATCGTTGGGTTCATGTTAGGTGCTCCCCCTCCCTCCCCCCCCCCCCCCCTCCATTATAAGAACAAGCAGCAAGAAACATTGGCGCAAAAAAAAAAATTTTAACAACGAAAACAGTTGATTCGATTTTTCACTTTTGAAATGTCAAGCGTGGCAGCATATACTCCCGATGACGAGACACAGTTCCTGGAAAGAGCGAAAAAGGTGTCTCGATATTGTCTCGGGTTACATCCTTATTACCCCCTCGACTTCATCAAATGAAAAATATCGGACACGACGTGTGGGTAACCCAGCCAATCCTCTTTTGTCCGGTGGGAACGGATTAACCTATAAGCGACACAACAGAGTTCCTTTTTTTCCTCTGCACTTGTTCAGTCTTATTCATTTTGGAGATTTTGTTGGGTCCTGTGTTGACGGTTGTTTGACTCCTAAATTTGTGTGCAACCGATGATGATGAGGAATGGAGAAGGAGGAGAGGGTGAAACCCGGGTGATGACGTCCCGTCGACTCCAATCGTATGATGCCTCGTTGCCCTTGGGGTCTTCTGGCTGAGAGCGCGAAGGATGATGAGTGTGTGAGCAGGTGTGAGCGTGTGAGAAATTATTCTTCAAGGACGATTGCCGAGAATCGATACACTTGTGAGTCATTCGTTTCATCGACATTTCATTCGCCGAATTATTCTCGATCAATTGCACCAATTATAGAGTTTTGAAAAGTTTGTGAACATCTCGATCACGGAAAAACGTAGAATTTTGAGACTTCAAAGATCTGAAAAATTCTGTTCGTCCATTGGGACTTTGTAATCCAAGTCCGAGGTGGGGATTATGATCTCATGAGTCAGAGAATATTTTTCGTTTAGCAGGCCCAATAAATGGCGGTTCTACATTCTAATCTCAGCTGCCTCGGTTAGATCGCGGTTTTCGGATTCAGTGACAAAAAATATCATATGTCATACGGCGATACAAGCCACATTTATCAGAAGAGACTTTTTTTTATTAGAATATGGGCTAAAAATAGTTCGATACTCGTGGGAAAAGGTCTGGGGATTATATCACTCTTTCGGCTCGTGCTGGGAACACGTGCTATCGCGCGAGCCAAAACCCACTTTATATCACTCCGTCCGAGAAAACGCTATTTTAATCTCATTTCGTTTGGTTCAATCGCGATTTTTGGGCGCATCGACATAAAATTACTTTGGTCTTTCGAACTGAACGCATTTTCTGACGAATCCGCCTGTATAATCGCTCAAGTCGAAACATACTTTTGAGGCCTAGGACCGAAAATGACTATTTCTGCACTCGTTATCAAATATACTACTTTCGCATAAAATTACTGCCGGAAAAAACTTTTTGATGAATACGACAGCTCGGCTCACCAAACTCCACTCGAGTAAAAAAACTATAACGACATACCGGAAATATACGATTTCAGGCCTAGGGCCGAAGATCACAATTTCCGCACTCGTTACCAAATATCCTATTCTGTCCTTATGTTCTGTAATTACGTTGGTCCTTCGGACTGAAATCATTTTCTGCCGAATACGACTGTCTGATGGCTTAAGTAAAAAAATACTTTTCAGACCTAGGACCAAAAATTACCATTTCCGCACTCGTTACCAATTATACAATTTTGTCACTCTTGCTAAATTCATCTCGCGCCAAAATAATCTATTTCGGTAAGATTATGGAGAAGTGGTTTTAGGCTCGTCGAAGGTTTATAATGCCAAGAGTCTCAAGACACTTTTCGTGTGAGTATCGAATCCTATTTTTTTTATACAATGTGGTCTTCGCGTGCGTAAAATGCCACTTTATACACAGCGTATCGGAATAGTATATTTCGTAACAAGTGAAAAAAAACACTTTTTTCACGTTTTACGAACAATATTTTTCATCTCAATGTGTCGAAAAAGCACTTTTTAGTGACTCGACGCGAAGCGGAGAGTGACCGAAAAGTCACTTTTCCGACAGAGCGTGATGAAAAATACATTTTTGATCATTAGTGTACATTTTTAATGTCTCCATTCGCGACATTCGAAAGTCACTTTTGAGAGAATAAATTTTAAACATTTGAAAATGTCAACTTGAGATCATTAGTCTCAAATCTTTATAAAAAAAAATTATTTAAATTCTTGAATTGAATCTAGAAAATTACTCCTTTTTTTATTGTCATTCTAATTTTTTTGTAATGGTCATGAAAACGGAGAATTGAAGGATAATTTTCAAAGGGAAAAAATGATTATTCCGAGACGAAGAGGAAGACAGTATCGTATTCCAAATCGGCCTTCAGAATCTCCGGGATCGGGTTATTAGGATCCAAAATGAATGTAAATCTCCTTAACACGATCCCCCGAGCAAAACACGGCTACCCCGTCGGGGTAGACATCCACCATCAACATATAACTTCCCTTGGCCGTTGGTTTTTCTTTTTCTCTCTCCTCCTGTTCAAAGTGTGGTAAGATTAGGCTGAATCTTTGCACACAATCCACCCACGCTCGCCTGTTCTGTCCCGCTCGTCGTTTCGCTGTCTCTCACTCGCTCAGTTTTTTTCCCCAACTCCTTTCAGGAGGTTTGAGAGATTGAAACCGGGAGGATCAGTCCGGAGATTTTTATCGGGAGTGGGTTTTTTTTTCTTCTCTCTTCAACCAGACGATGCAGTTAAAACGAGACATGATGGAGTGTTTTTAAAATGACCCAAAACATGGATTTAATAGACATATTTTTCAACATGTGAGACACTTCAATTTTTTTTTCATCTGACAAACAGACTTCGGGGAATTCTTTTCGAGAATCATCCTGACATTCTTCCATTCAACTATTGGTAAATAAAAATTGTGATTTAAAATTGAGCACATGCGGCGAAAATAATTAAATTAATTGCAAAGGAAAATTCATAATTCCTTAAGTTCCCATGAAATATTCTTACATGACAAAAAATCGTATTCGCGTATTTTGTTTCCAAAACTTTGAACATTCTTTTTGCGTAAAAAACACCCACTCCTCGTGAAAAATAAAAAGGAAACCCTCAGAAAACAAAACAAATTTTGTTTCTTGAGAACTAGATGAGACAGAACTTTACGAAATTGGACAAGGGCTTCTTTGGATGTCAAATAAGAAATTACACTCTGGATCGTTGGTCGTTAGTCACCTAATGTTTAAAAAAAAAAAGCCCACTAGAAAAAAGTAAACTTCGTTAATTCTCGTTCTCCGTATTTTTCCAGACACTCACATGAAATTAATCTAACAAATTAGCATCACGAGTGTTTTAAATTTTCTCGCGTGTGAAAAAAGAATGTTTCAAAGTAAATCAATCAGTCCTGAACACCCGGCACTTCAGTTCTCCACCGACTACGCTAATTAGCACTAATTGACCGGGACGAGCGTCGGTGGTAAGGCGAACGGCCCCCAGTCTCTTTCGGAAGGTCGAAAAATCAGTCTGAGCTCACCTTCCCACAATAATTACATTGTATTATCATCTCAGTCGTGCTACCGATTAAAATATTATCAATGGACACTTTCCAGCCATTCTATTGATTAATCTCAATACATCTTTTAATCGCGTGCAGACGCTGCGAAAATTACTGCCTCGTAATGAAAATCGCCGATTAAATTATCACATCGCGCCACAAGTATCAATTCACAATTCATGATGACGCAATCGTAATTACGTCTCGTATTTTACTCTCTCCGTTTGGTTTATCAAGTTTTTACTTCTTATCATGCCGATCGTAATATCAATTACCAAGTGGCTATAATTTTTCTCCCCTGATATTGGTGGCTTCAGGTATGTACCGGAATTAAAGGGGGGGGGGGCTGACGTGTTATTGTATTCGAGCACGTACCACGATTATTGAGGCGATTAAAATGAACTTATGAGGACTCACGCACGCATGAAACAGTAAACAATAAATGACGAAGAGTACACATGTACTTTGGGGTTTTCAATTTGATTACAGAGGGAGGAATTATTTTTATAGGGAGACAATTTGTTCAAAACGGGGATAATTTCCATGATTTGAGTACATTATTAGAAATTTATGAAAAAGTATGGAAGAACTTTGATTGGATTTTCAATGCTCTGGATTTAAGTTTAATGATCAGTAATTTATTGCATATTTCACCACAAGGGCGGTAAAATAAAGGAGTCCTGTCGTGCAAAATAAAATGGTTAGCACGTGGACAAGGGTCCTTTAATTTACCGCGGAGGGTAGAATACGATTTTTCTTTTCCGTTGGGTGGGGAGAGAGGAATTTCTGCCCGCGGAGCGGGCAGAAAGTAGCCTCTTTCCGCCCGACGGTAAGAAAATCTACTTGTGTACTCAATTTACTTATTCATAATAACATGTTGAAATGAAAAAAATCACTCGCTCTGTTGGATCAACTGAACAGATGAGGAAATTCAAGAAAATATGACAAAATTTTGTGACCGAGAGAAAAATGTCACGTCACATCTGTAAAGACAATTTCTCAGTAAAAGTTTTCTGGTCGATTTATTGACAAGAAGGAGATTCAGTTTTTTATTCCTGACGTCACCTCGCGTGTCTAAATCGATTTTAACTTATTGTAAGAACATCGATAGTCTCTGAAAGACAATTCTGTAGCGAAGTGGTAAAACGAGACAAGTGAATTTTACAGATCTTTTAAAAAGCCGTATTATTTCAGTGAGGAGTAATGTTAGGAGAAATTACCAGAAGAAATTTTTTGTTTCAAATTTGATCAGCTACAAAAATGGATTTGTGACATTATCCCCTAGAACCATTCCTTACTGAGTTAATCCGCGTTTTTTAAAGATAGGAAAGATACACTTTCCTCATTTTACCACTTCGCTACAGAATCACTTCTAAAAAATGTGCATTTATCATTAAAATTGGGGATTAAAATAGTATATTCACGATCCAGAATTGCGATAATTTTGAACAATGTACCCGCTTCAGTTGCCTATAGAAATCAACTCGAAACAGGTCTTCCCTTTGATAAATCCGAATTAGCGCAATGACGTCAATTTATCGTCGGTTCAGCCCCCGTTTTTATCCCGCAATCGGCTACAAATTCTTCAAACAAAACGCAGGAAAAAATGCGATTCCATTCGTACCTAGCTATCAGCAATAATTCTCAGATCGAGCAATTCCTCATAACCGTCAATAACTACTGAATCATCTTATCACAATCCGACATTTTTTCCCCATACTCTCCTAAATCTACAGGAAAAACTCTTCATTCCATTCATATCTAGTAATCAGTGATTCCCGGATCAAATAATTCCTCATAACAGTCAACAACTGCAATCGCCTTGTTCAATCTCCCTTATCACAATCACAGACTTTCTGGGCCGCTCTTATGCAACACCCTTATCACCGAAATTCTGAAAACTCAGTCTCCATCAGACCAAAAAATTGAAGAAGTCACTGATTTGTCCAGCGGGATAAAGAACCGGTGTACCGAGAGGGCAATGAAACAAAAAAAAAGTACAAGAGAAATAAAAGGTAAAAGGAGATGAGTCGATAACCTCTGGACTTTCCTCCTATGGTTGTTTGTTCCCGGGGATACCCAACCGTGGGTACCTCATTATTAATCTTCCTCGATATCGTGAATGAGAATAGTGTTTACGGTGTTTTGGGTTCAACCAAAACAAAAAATAAAGGCAGGAGGGAAAGGGGGGGGGGGGGAAGACGAAGGGGAAAGCGACAGCCGAAGAACAAAACGAATGAATCTGAAAATTCATCTTATTTTCTTTGGACAAGTATCTTCTCTTATCGTCTTTGGTAGCACGTTTGAAAATGAAATAAAATAAGGAGCTGTAGAAAATTGAGAGAAAAAAATAATGAGAATGAGAGAAAAACGTATTTGTTAGATAAGTAAACGATGGAGAATGGACTATGGCGAAGAGGCATTGGTTGGGCAAAGTGTTTAAGAGCGTTATCTTCGTTGGCTATTAGTCTTTCTTGGTGTGTGGGCCCACCTCTCCTGCTCGGTTTGAATTTTTGCTTCAAGGGTTAAGTTAAGTAGCTGAACCCTATCTCAACTCACCATCTACCCCCGTGCTGGATGCGTTGACCACTGACCCCGGGAGAGAAAAATAAAAAAAAAAGGAGAAAATGGTTTTGAATAAAAATTATTTGGACAGAGGAATGGGCATTGAAATTCCATTTTGAATTGTTCTCCCGATGGATCGATTTATTTCGAGGGCTCGTTCCTCTTTTTCTGTGAGTTATTGCTCGCTCATTTTACGGATCGGATGGGTCAATTTTGTGGGGATGGACGAGATGCAGTTGACAAATCGATTCGTCAAGCGGTTCGTTCTAGAGGGGTTCATTCATGGGGATGGGTTCATTCAGGGGGACAAATTACTGGTGATTAATAAAGGTGAGTGGATGGTGATGGGATTGTCTGGAGTTTGGATGACACTCGCTATGGGATTGGTAGGGATTTGACGAATATGTGACAAGTGTGGAATAGGGACATTTGTGAGCCTCGAACTAATCGTGGGGTTGAAGTGAATGAAAATTCTCCAGAGTATATATACCTCTGGTCCACTTTGTTTTTACGCTCAGTCAAATCTGCGGATTTTTCGAGCAAGTCTGACTGACGCTAAAGAAATTCTTCTGTTGGGCGCAGCTTCATCTAAATTCTGTGTCCTAAATTTGAGGTCAATTTAGAATATGGAATCGTTTATGGAATTTCTTCATCTCAATAATGCAAAATAATTGGGTCTTTTTTGAAACACAATAATTTATATTCGAATGAAAACTTGAATATTCCAACTCTTTGAAAAATTTAAGCATTCCCTGAAATTGAATTTTCTGTTGATTGGAATTTTATTGATGAGTTTATTCCCCGATGATTGATAGGCATCAGAAAAAATCAGTTAAATGAATTCTTCAATCTTCAATTAATTGGAAATTCCCGGAAAATCGTAAATTCTGGTATTCCAAGAGCTCAAAAATTTGAATAAATTTTCAGTGAAATCTCCAATATTTCCATTTTCACCCTGCCTCGAGTTCAATGTCACTCTCCGCAGAATCACTAGCCAACGGCAATGAAATTTCAATTTTCCTCCAGCAGGTGTATTCCAAACAGCCCGAGAATAACGAGAAAAAAAACGATAAATTCAAATTCACATAGAATAGTTTGTCGCGCGTAAATATGAACCTTAAGAATTAATCGGTGGAGTAAATAAAAAGATAACGGTATAATTCACATGTATACAATGACAAGCCGAGTGAAGCCCGCGATGTTCTCCTGTGCCGCATTGCGCGCCTCGAGAAGTTGAATGTTGAAGAATCGTTATATTCGTCATCATCGCGTTACGATCCTCGTAAGATTTTACAAGCGGTCGTATAACAGTTCCCCCTGGCTTTATTGTTGCCGTCCTGTGTCTTGCCCCACGGCGAAAAACTATGAACACAAATGTCCTGCAACGTGTATGCCCGACCGGATAAAAATTCCCTCACCCTCGTTCTTTCTTTTACATATTATTTTTGTACTCGCTTCTTGCTCGTTCGGGGAGGGGGCCCTTTCTCGAATTATCATCATTTCTCAACTCTTTCTCATTTTACATCTCACCAAAGTGTCATTCACCAGCAAATTGTCGCGTAAATTCAGCTCTGGTTAACCTCGGACAGACACGATTATGGGAGAATAAATGGGGAGAATGTTATTATCTGTTATTGAAAACAAATTCATTTTTTTATTTTACGCGTTTTGGAGAGAGATAAAATATTTCAAAGTCAATGGAGATGAGGAGAAGGCCCTGGGCAATTGTGGTCGATATTATGAGACGAAATCAATTTTTGAAAGTATTGAAATATCCAGAAAACTCAACTACAAAATCGGGACTGAATAATTTCTACAGTGAATGAATGAAAAACAAGTGGGAAATTGCTCAGGCATCGGATATAGTATAGTTTTCTTTGCTAATAAATCGGCAATATGCTTCTGAATGGTCACTTCATATATTATTATCTCTATCGCATGTAATATCGTCATATTTTTTTCGCTTTATCGTAGTGCATAATTTTCTTCTCAATTCATCGTGTTGATTGTTTTTTCCTATTTATTTAACTGATGTAAAGTGGGAATAATTCTCATTATTAATTATGAAATCAGGTTGAATATTCCATGCCATGGTTTTTTTTTTACAAAAACTGAAATCGCGAGTGAATTTCATTAAAAATATTATATTTACGCTCAACGGGCTAGATTGACATCATTACATTAGAAGAAATCATGAAAAATCCAACTTTAAAGGAAAAATTCATGAAAACTCACAAATTTCCAAACTACATACTGAAAAGTAAATTAATGAGTGCAGTTACACTGACAGAAAAACCTACTTTTGGCTGAAAAATTAATTCTTGGTTCACGAATATTTTTTACTATCACATAATTTTCAAGCCAATCGTTTTCTCTCGTTCCTTGAGTATTTTTCGTTGTCCAGAGCAGGAAAATTATAAGGTTTTCTTCCCCTGAACAAAATGCGTAAGTACATACGTTCATTGGATAATCTCCAAATTTTCAAAATTCAAAACTGTATTGAATTTATAAATTCAATGTATTTATTTACTTGGATATTAATTCTTTTTAATTGAATCATTGTCAATTTGTTTAGATAACATCAATATAATCACGAACATTATACGTTCGTATACGCGTCGAGAATTTCCAAATATACTCAAACAATTTCTTTTCATTTCATGAAGACATTTTCTCCCGAATACATAATTACTAGCAATGTAAACATCCAATAATTGAAGAATAAGGAAAAGAACGGCGCATCGACAAAGCAAAATATCTAAAAATAGAACTGAATATTTCAAGACCATTGAAAAACTTCCGAGAAATCCACTCCACAGGAAAAATGCATTGAGAAGTGACTTTCTCACTCAACTCGCATTCCAATTTTTTTTAGTCACCGAAAAAGTCCAAGTGTGTATGCATTATAAAGTGTACACGAATGAGAGATTCCTCTCGCTTGCGCGCGATTATGCACGCCGCTTCTGGAACGAGTGGCCCCTAACTACCGTGCGACACGGCCCGTAGGTAAACACCGACAGGACCCTTTTCATTTTCATCCTTCTCAGTTCTCTCTTTGGATTCGTATGCTATGGTCCTGCTGAGAGATTCGAACTGTTGCAGCCCCAACTCCCATTCTGTATTTCTCGTGACCATTCTAAATATTTATGGGATGATTAGCTCCGCGATGTACCAAAATAAACGAAATCGATTTTTTTTTCGTCAACTTTCAATAACATACGATTCTGATTGGAAAAATGCCTTTTGGAGGACTGCGAATAAGAAATATTTCAAATATTATGCTAATTTGTTTCGAGTAGATAACATAAAAATGTGGAACGCATATCCCTTACCTAATTCCCAACTGTTGTAAAATGGTTGCCGTTAGAAGGACGGTGTAGCTTAATATTGACAGATAATTGAAAAGGAACTCAGTATATGTTCGGATAGCTCAGATCGGAAGAGCACCCAATTGATAATCGGAAGGTCACGGGTTCAACTCCCGGTCTGAAAATATCTGGATTTTTTCTTCAGTTATTTGTGGACTAAATATATTGAGAAGGAATTCCCACCTATCCAAAATCCTTTCCATCCATTAATCCCACTGTCCTTGAACTGTTGAACCAATGAACTTATTTTCGCTTCCGAATGGAAGCTTTGTAATCGGCCAAATATCAGCTTCTGATTTTTCGTGTTATGTTAACCCTATGTAATGCAACGATTCCGGAAATGCAATTTTGAGATCGTGTCCGAACGTATGTACGGATGTGTGTGTATGTCTGAATTTTTTTCTTCGATTTTCGTCGATTGCCCGGCCATGAATCGCTGGAATTGAATGTTTTTTTTTCAAATGGATTTATTATTGGACCCTAGCCATAACCGTTGATTAAAATTCAATTCATTGAAATGTGTTACGAATTTCCGAATTTTTTCATCCACTTTTGGTACATTTATTTAGGAACATCTAGCCATAAATTTGCTGAAATTAATGAAAAATTTGTTTATTATACACAAGGCCTTACGAAATTTATGTTTCTATTGACAATGCACCTGCTACAACACTTTAAAAATAGAAAGTAATACAGGAAAAATTGAAAATACGCAATTCGCTGAAAAAACTGATGGGTCCCCGGATAAAATTGGGGGACTTTTACAGGACTCGATCGCAGATAAGCTCACGTTATCCTCCACATTTGCGACTGTTGTGAATAGGATAGAAACATAAAGCAACATCAATCACTTTAATGAATAATAAATATATTACGGATTGCACCAATATATAATGGTACCTTCAGAACAATTAATCGACACATGTTTACACGTTCGCCATTTTAATCGACCAGTTCCGAAGCACCACAAGTATAGCACTAGAACTAGAATAAATCCCAGGTGTTGATAAATCATTACGGTCGGTAACCAGACTGTCTTTGATATCAATTCTCAACAGCGACGTTCTCATTCTTAAATAGACAATTCGTGGTGTAGATTGAATTCACACTACGAAATAGGGGATAATTTCGTCCGTCATATAAAAAATAATAATTTCTTCTCGAATAATTGCGACGTCGGCTGAACACTAGAGAAATCGACTGAAGGAATTTTTCTCACAATTCCTACCCAATGTTTCGACTTCCTTCATCGGCAAAATATCGAAATTACATCTTCGACGATCGCCAAATATTTCCGGCCACAAAGACCCCAACAAAACGTCAATGTCGAAGAAACCGGAGAACGATAAAAATCTGAAGAAGTCGAGAGAAAAATGTTGGAAAATTCAACGAAGAAGAAGAAAAGACAGGAAAACATATCTGTGGCAAGCGATTATCCACAGACCCCCGAATTATCCACGCTTCGATCCACCCCCATCCCATTCCAAAACGTCCGTTCCTATTTTTCCCTGCCGAGTAAAAAAGAAGAATTTCCATTGACACCCCAAAAATTGGCAAGAGCGTGTAATCAACGTCCGAGAATTTTTCAGTACTTCGACGGAAAAAAAATAACATGAAGGGAGAATATTTTGAAATTGTCGATTAGTTGCGCAGCTTGCTCTATACCGATTTTCAAGCCTCCAAGCTGTTTTTGTTGTGCCGACTTCACTGTTGGGGGTCAACAGTGGACGCCGTAAACATGCGAAAGCCCGTGTTTGAGGACAACAGAAAAAATAAAAAGAGCCTCTTCCGTCCTTCTTCCCCCCACTGCCGCCCCATACATTTTCGGAAGTTGAAACGGAAGGAAGGAAGAGTGAAACGAAAAACCCTTGTCCCAGTAGTTCACGCTCAGTGGAGGGCCGATTACGTGGCTCGTTGTTGTCGTCGATTGTTTTTGCCGTGTCAAATTGTTTGGCCCTCCTTTCCTTTCTTCCTTCTTTTTTCTTTTCTCACTGTGATTTAGGAGCACCCTTGAAGACCCCCAAACGACTTCCGTGGCACAACCAAAGCCGAACAATTTCTGACCTCGGAAACTATTCTATCTTTGGTAAGTCGAAGACACCCGAAACGGAAGCCTACAAGTGCCCTGGAAATTTACATCTAAAGGTTTCGCGTGAAAGTTGACCTGAATTTTTTGTTGGTCGTTGGAGGTGACTCGGAGTATCAATCGATTTTTTAGACAGTCGCGATAGGAAATACGCGGAAAAAAAATCGACAAAGAGGGACTGATTAAATATGAGACCCTCAAGCCAATTTGTAAGATTGACAAACTGAACTGACAGTCATAAATTGTATTCTCGCATTTTTCGAACTGTCACACGACAACGAACTATCTGACTAGAGTTTGATAGTCATAATTTGTTTTGTCACGAATTCTTGTCATAATAATTTCGCGTTTTTTATCAGAACACATTTTTTTTATTCTCGAGACATTCGTATGTCATATAACATTATATACGTGACATGCCACCTGCGGCGTCACTACTTACATGAGACATGATGACCAGATGGTAAAGATGTCACGTTTTGTCACGGAACAATGGATTGTCATATTTATCGTCACATGACTGTCACTGGATCGTCACATGATCGTCACTGATGCGGCACATGACAAGTGCCACGTCCGGTCATTTCGTCCCATTCCTGGCCCTCCCTCCCTCATAATTGACCCAAATGATAATGTGAAAACATGCAGAGCAGTTTTTTCAATCTCTCCAAACTCGTTCCATCGCAAAAAAAATTTCCCAAGATATATGGGATGATCGCTTCCGGTTGATCGACAAGTGTTACGCCAATACACTGTTATTCTCACTCCTCGCAACGATAACCAGTCGTTAATGTCGATTAAAACAGCAGGCTAAACATCCCCACTCGCATAAGACGAAACAATCTCGTTTTTCCCCGGCATGATCGTGTGTATAACCCATGCACGGTAGCACGAACCGATTAAAATAAACAAGGCCCAAGCGGTGTCCACTTTCCATCGACTATTCAAGAAAGCCTCAACACTTGTGCCTCAGCATTAAAACAACTCTCCATTTATTTATTTTGTTGATTTTCAACGGGTCGACTCGATGTTTACACTGATCAACCTAATAACCGTTAACATATTTTAATGAAGGTTATTAAACTCTCAAACAAATTTGCAAGAGTGATAAGACCGCGGGGATTTTGATTAACGGCTTAGATAAACGTCAAGCTGTAAAACGAATGGGTAAATTGCATGGAACAAAATTTATTGACAATAGTGATTTAGTACTTCTCGAGAACTATTTGTTATTCGTTCTGGGTTTATTTTCAAGACTTGTAAATTCGGTTTTATTGAAATCTAGTGAGTCAAAAATCAAGTGAGTATAATTTTACTGGTTTTTAAGAAATTTCTCCGTAAAAATCAGAAAAAAGAGTTCTTGATCTGCGATCATTGATTTTCCTACGTGTAAGTGCGGTTTTTTTTATTTAGTTTTATTTATTAATATGTGCAACTCTGATGGTTATTTGCAAAAAAGAAAGGTTACACGATATCGAATATCTTTGGCTTATGGCTAAGTATACACTAGTTCTGGATAAGCATTTTAACCTTCAAATGTTTATATTACATGTTTTTACAAATTGGTGGATAATTTTTGAAGGCTCTGAGTCCTTTGCCACCAAGAATGTAGTTATGGTGTAGTATTTTTACCTTTTCAAGTTCTGAGTATTCGGGACGTAAGTGCGGGTATGAAGAAGAAAATTTAAATCATGTTTTCGGGGATGTCCAATGTTCACCAGCGTTAGACACGTAATGAATAAAAAATTATGCGAAAAAATGTCCTTTCGCCATTTGAAAATAACATTATTGCAAAACATTTTCTTCTAATTTTCCCGCCCGAATATAGTGAAAATCGAATGTTGGTAAATTCTATTCATAGAAACCAAATTTTATTGTCTTCCAATAAAATTTCAGTTCCAATAATGAGCAAACAGATCATGTTGCAATAAATATAAACCATTTTCTATATTCTCAAGTTAAAAATACTGACAATACCTCGCTCCCACAAATAGATGGACAGAGTAAGGCCCAACTTCGCACCTCATCTGAAGAACCCCCCGATCTCACTCCATCCCACCAAATTTTTATTCTCCCATTCTTGTTTCACATCCATCGCACCGCAGTCTTATGTACGTGTTTGCCCGCCTCGTTAACGCCCCGCGCGGCCCGCTACAGTACGTCTAACCTCACTTTTTTATTTTTTCTTCACGTGTATATAATACAAGAATCCCTCCTTCATCTTCGCCCTCGACTTGACTCTCTTGCATTATCGTTTTCCACACTTCTCTCTTCATTTCTCTCTTCTCCCAGCAGCGAGAATGTTGAGGTTCGTATTGCGCATGGAAATAATCTCCGGTTTACCGCCATTCCGCACGAGAGGTTGGGATCTAACGAGGCGCCATCTAGCGCTGACGGACAATTGGATTTTAGTGGAATAGCATGATGAATATTCTTTTTCATCACGGTGTGTCGGAAAAGTAACTTTTCAGTCACGCTCCACTTCGCGTCGAGTGAGTGAAAAGTGCTTTTCTGACACATTGAGATGAAAAATATTGTTCGTAACA
>JAPYZM010000557.1:0-29506 GCA_030522845.1 Psyttalia concolor | reverse complement strand
TGGGATTATATCACTCGCCTTCAGCTCGTGATATAAACCTCCCACGCCAAAAATCGTTTTTTTTCACTTGTTACGAAATATACTATTTTCACCTAGGGAGGAAAAGTAGCGAAGTCGACCTCACGTGCAAAATTACGATCCGACCGCAGGCGAGGGTTGTACGAACGTGGAGAATGCTTGTCTGATTCTCCTCCCGAGGGTTGAATACGATTTTTCTACCAAAATGGACCAAAACGAGCGTTAGAATGCTCACTTTTGATCCATGTAGGTAGAATTTTTTTTTCAATCACAATGTCTAGTTTTTTCACTTGTTACGAAATATACTATTTTATCACGCTGTGTCGGAAAAGTAACTTTGACTCGTGGGATTATATCACTCGCCTTCGACTCGTGATATAAACCTCCCACTCGCCAAAAACCATTTTTTTTCACTTGTTACGAAATATACTATTTCATTTCAATGCGGCGAAAAAGTACTTTTCGACGCGAAGCGGAGAGTGACTGACAAGCTAGTTTTCCGACGCAGCGTGATGAAAAAGTATTTTTGGTTTGTGGGGGCTTATTGCACTTTCCATACATGAATTGAACAATATTTTATTGTACTTCATGCGAAAAGTGGTGAGTGAGTAACGTTACGCATTGGTATATTTCGATACGATAGCAGGAAAGTGCTTTTGAGCTCGTGGGAGGCTTCTAGGAGCCGAAGGCGAGTGATATAATACCACGTGTTCAAAAACACTATGTCCGCGAGTATCGAATCCCGTTTGTTAACACAATAAAATCTCATTTTACACACAGTGTGTCAACAAAATCATTCGATACTCTTGGGAGAGGTCCATTTTATAACCATCGACAATACTGCTCTCATAATGAGTAATGTTACCTGTTACGAATAGTTGAGACTTTTTGTTAGTGAATTCAAAAAAAGCCCTGGAGGTAATGCTCTCTTAGTTGATTGTTTCACACTTTTAAGTGTTTAATTATGAGTTAGAGACTATATTAGTATAGACGCTCTCTTGTAATTTGCCGATTAATGGGTAATTATCTCGAAGCATAAAATTTTTGCCGATGAGCAAAATTTCAATTTATGACGAAGCCCCCAGAGAGTTATTTTCCAATCGCAATTTTTAAATAAATTGCTGCCGACGAATACTAATAAATGAGTGGCTGAGAGGTTTTTTTGTAGTATATAATCAATTTAACGAGAAAGAAAACCGTATATCCAGAGAAATTTTTTTTATGTAAGTTACCATCAGACGAACGGCATAATCTACCGCCCATGAATAATTCTAGTACTGTTGAGTAAAAATTCTGAAAAATTTCTGGATAAAATCATATGAATGAAGGGAATTTTTCAAATCGATTTAGTAGAATGTACTGTGTATAGCCTCTTAAATTGTCAGGATTGCAATTGCGATGAATCATGAATAAATTAAAAACTTAAAAACTTCCAGAAATGAAAAGAAATTATTCGCATGTAGTAGATAATTTCATCGAGATTAATATTTGCAACCATGGAATCAACTAAGAATTCCTTCTATAAAGAATTTAATTTTCTATAAGCAAGGCCTCTTGATATTCCTGTGAATTTACACTTCCTCTAGATATTTACAAAATAATCCACATATAATTTGTTAACTCATCTTTAGACCTATTCAGACCAAATGGTCTCCCATCTCCATTTCTTCATTGATAAAAAATATAACTAAAATCGATATAAAAACACATACTAGATAAAAATTACAGGGATTCATGGATAAAGAGAAGACATAAAAATCATTCAAATACGCCAATTTTGGGAATTAAAAAAAAAATCTTTAGGAAAATTCAGTAATTTCTTTGTGTACAGAACAGACTAAATAAATTATTCATATAATCGAAACATTAATTTTAATGAATCAACATTAAACGGATCATTCAGACCATCGTGAAAAAAAATATAACACCCACACAATTTTGTATTTCTCATTTACAACTTTATTCAACCAATAAATCTTTCATACAATCATTCATTCATGTCTTTTTTCATATAAACTAGTATCATGCATTCATAAATTCCCTTACAACATCTAACATACAATAATCATCACATTTTATCTTCACCTTGTATTCAAAAAAATGGTTTATCCCTATTTTTGTTGAGTAGTTCAATCACCCTTCATTCGCCGCCAGCCGCGCAGGAACTTCAAAGAAAAAAAAACCTATTATTTCAAAACTAAAAATCATATAGAATCAAACATTTCCTTTGATAAATGAAAAGAATAAATCAGCCGAGAAGTGGTAAAACACACGTTTTGATAAATATCTTTGAATCTAAGGGAATCTAAGGGCAATTCTCTTGAGGACGTTTTTTGTTGAAAATATTGAGGTATAAAAATTTCATCTGTTAAAAAATCGCTTCCTCAAAATCTACGAATTTTCAAAATATTAAATTTTCTCAACTAAAATTACTAAGAGAAATGTCGATGCCCCCTCAAATTCTAAGAAATCGTCCAAAACTCAATCTCATTCTATCACTTCACCACTAAAATGATTTGAAAAAAGGAAAAAAAAAAGTATAAAAATAAAGAAATTCGTCAAAATTGGACATATGCTAAACAGATAAATCAGATAATCGATATCACACAGAACTCAGTCGCACTCATTCGGCTCTGAGGTGATCACACGCATAAACCCAGCTCACGCGCCGACGATTCTGCATTGACGGTGATAAGTACACAGTCTAATCAGCAGTTAATCATTTATTAATGTCTCACTTATTAGTCTCTGCAATTTTTCTATTTTTTTTTTTACTTTTTTTTTCAGGCACACTCGTATCACCAGACCTCTTTTAGACAGGGCTCTCTTGTATTCTCTTGTATGATTTATCATTTTTCGTTTATTTTTTTTTCTCTTTTTCTCATTCACTTATTTGGCAACATTATCGACTTGCACTCAATTGTATCCTTCATTCGTCGTCGGCCATCCAATCAGCAGTGGACCACAGTTCCTCCCTCATTAAATTGTTTATTCATTTATTTCTTTCAGTTTTTGACGCAACACACACTTCTTGGGGGAAGGGCCCACGGGGAGAACACTTGCAGACTCATCTCATCATCATCATCAATAAATCACCATTTCTCTCATCACCTCGTATTCCTCATCCTCATCATCCATTTTTGCAATTTTTTAAAATTCTTTTTTTATGTTTTTTCTGTCTTTCTCTCTCTCTCTCTCTCTCTCTTTCTCTCTCTCTCTCTCGCTCTCTCTCTCTCTCTCTCTCTCTCTCGCTTTCTTACTGGGGAAAATCTCACGCACATCCATCTACTCGCATCCGCACCATCCAATCTTGTTGTCTTTGTATTGTGTTCGATAGGTTTCTAGTCAAATCAATTTGCACGAGAGTACATTCGTGGGGCGATCTGCAAACAAAAGCGGGCGAGGTGTAATTAACGAGCGTTCCGAGGGGTGGACAAACGATTTTCTGAGGTTCTAGGATTTTTTTTCCATTTTGGGAGGTAAGGTCGAGGTTTTAGGTGGGCTTAGTCTATATATTCTTAAGCAGGAAATTCCCCTGCCAGGCTGAAAGAAAAATTAAATGTTCCCAACAATTCTTGCTTGGATAAAAAAAAAAAATTCTATGAAATTATTTGTATTTTGACAACTCTCAACACGCTCTCAGCGCTTTTTTTCGCGATACAAATATCGTTTGAGAGGTTTTCTCCTCTCAATGTATTTCAGTGTACGGAGAAATTCGAAAACAAAAGATTCAATGCCTACGAGAATCTTCGTCAATTTTTCCTCTTCACTTGCAAGATAAACGGTTGAAATAAATGAAATGCAAGTCTGTAGTTTTATATATGAGAACGAGAGATTAAAAATTTGTCGACATTGAGAGAGCATGATTACGTACCATTCTTGTCTTTTAAATAGAAAAAATGAATCAATTAAAAAAATCCCAGTAAAATTGCACAAGGGCTTGACCGAATGAACCTTTGAGGTATATTTTTAAATGAAAGGGCAACATTTAAAAATTGAAATGCAGTTAACAATGCTATCAATTCAAGAGGTTCACTCTGCCCTGCGCTCCATCCATCAATATACCCTTTCATTCTGCATCACATACTGCCTGAAGAAACCCTACCGCCCTTAAATCCCCTGAAGAAAAGAAAATCCAACTCACCAACTTGACGTAGAATTAGCAGTATTCTTGGCCTTTCGAATTTCCTTAGTGGCCCAGGTAGCCAGAGCCCTTGCCTTGTTGACCCTAGCTCTCCTCCCCTTGGTAAGTAATTCAGTAAGAGGTTCCGTCTCCACCATGGGGAGCATTTTGGCCCCGAACGCAACGACCAGATCGCCAAGCAGCCCAATAGCAGCAGACATGGCCTCATCCGAGTGCTCCCTGTCCTGCGCGATGGACGTAATAAACTGAATGATAAAAGGAACATGAGGCTCCAACAGCATGACATCGGCATTAGGTGCCCCAGGAACTTCATTCTCTCCTTTGAATCCTTGAATAATGCCAGTGTACGCTTCCAGAACTCCCACCCTCAGCTCATTCAAATAATCAATCATATCATAATCAGTTCTATCAACATTAGCCTGAGAAGCTTGTGCTAACGTCTGGAGTACTACATCCAAGTATTTCTTGAATTCCGGGCCAATACTGAGAGCCACATCTCCAAAGACCGATAGAATCTGGGGCTTTACAGATCTATGAACCGACTCATTTCCCAGATTCTCCAGTAAAAGCATCATGATCTCATCGCAATAGGGCAACATCTTCCCCTTCAAAGCCCGGCAAATATCCCCAGTGAGTCCCACTGCAGCTCCGCAGACCTGGTACTCAGCATGATTCTTCAGTCCAAGACACAAAAATGGCTTGAAAGCATCCATATACTTCAGGAAGCCATCCCCAAGGCCCTCAACTAACGTAGACACTGCCATAAGTGCATCCTCCTGAACCCCTCCAACCTTCCCAGAATTCGAACTGAACATTGACAGTAAAGCATTCATAATGGCATCAGAGATTCTCGGGGCATCCTCAGGCGTGACTTTCCTCAAAACGGACTGCAGCGTTGCACACAGAAGTGACTGGAGATCGTGGTACTGAGCCCTGTCAGAGTGATTCTGGAAGTGAGTTTCCATCTGCAGAACCTGCTGGAGTCTTTCCAGTATCACCATCGTCGTCTTCTGAACAGTAACATAACAATCCTTAGGAGAATTCTTCACCATCTCCATGAGGGCTTCATAAGCAGCTGATCGAAGATTCGCTTGTGCCCCATCAACTCTGTCCGTCGTCTCCAGTAGTCTCTGAACAATATAATCGAAGAACATGGACATGCAGTATGTCTCAGGTTGTTCGTCATCACCAGCGTCAGCTGACTCGTAACTGGCTTCAGCTAGACCTGTGAATGCCCAGCAGACATTGGCAGCCACTCTGGGCTCTGCATTAAGACCATTCGCTAGAGATTCAAGAAGAGGCTTTAAGTATGTTGGATTTATCGCAGCCTCAGGAATGATCTCACAGATTCTGCCGAAGGTCCAGGCGGCTGTGTCCCTCACCACCACACTCACGTCGTACATTAGCTCAATCAGAGTCGGCATGGCTTGTTCAACAAGAGGTTTGAGGGTCGCCGGCTCCAAACCTCCAAGAATTGATCCGAAAGCCATTAGAGCTGCGTCTCTGTACCTCCAGTCTGGGTTTTTTATGTTTTCTTTGACGAAGGGAAGGACGTGAGGAACTATACTCTCTTCACAGCAGGATGCCAACAGCATCAAGCAAACACCAGCTGACTTTGAGGGATTCCAATCGTCTTCATCATCAAACTCCTCTTGCTTTGTAAGTTTCTGAATCAAAACTGGAACGAGATACACGAGGGCACCTTTGGCATAATGACGAGACACTTTGGAGGGTGGACGACCTCCCTCCGAGGCCTCACCCTCTTCCATCGATAGATCAACTTCTTCATCAGCGACGTTCGACCAGAACTCGATGCCCTGGAGTGCTACTTCATCACTATCCGATCTCATCGCTTCTAGAGTTATTGGAAAGAGTGCTGGGCCCATGTAAGGCTCCATAAATTGATAGTAAAGGGACATGATCTTGACGAGACACTGTAGAGCTGCAACTCGTATCTGTGTATTGGCGGACTGAGTAGTTTCACATACAACTTCCATTATGAAGTTTCTCTCTGACTCAATCTCAAAGTTTCCTTTTGTAAATTCTAGGGAGTTGTAGAGGGCCCGTGTCGCTGCTAGTTTCACGTGGTTCGAGGTGCTCGAGCCCTTCATTCCATGAATAATGGCGGTGAGAATTTGATTTGATTGGGAAACGAGAACTTCACTGTCGATCTCCTGGCAGATGTAACCGATCGTCTCGAGGGTCGCTTCTTTCATCATTTCGGTGCTATTTTGGTCAGCTATATTACTGACGAGAAGGGGAATAAGCTCTGTCCACTGATTAACTGGAAGCTCGGCAACTGCTACGTAGGCGACACACTGGGCTGCTGAACTGGGACGATTGGTCTCCGTACCCAGAGCACCCAGAATGTTTTTCTTGATATATTCCCGGGTTTCGACGGGAATTGCCAGCCATCGCTGTTGAAATTGGGCTTTTACGGCTGGATCTTTGGAGGTCAGCTGGTTCTTCAATTGGAGACCTGCTGCCATGCGGGCCACAGTGCTTGCTGCTGTTGTGCCCAGCACACCTGAGAGGCGTTGAACGAATTCATGCTGAAAGGAAAAGAGAGGTTTAGAGGGGTTTGCTCAGGTGGTGACTCCTCAGAGTTTTGGTGGATTTACTTACGATATTCGTGAGGGCCGCTTGCTCCAGGAAATTTTTCGCCGCTTCCAATTCATTTTTGTCTGAAATTAGGTTAATCATTAGGTAGTGGTCTCGTGAATTAGTGTGGAGAGGGAGAAAACAATTTTTTAAATGAAAATCAAGTATATAAATAATTATATCCACTTTTGTTTGGATAATACCATTTTTTAATAAAATCAATTTGTCCACTCGAAATGTATATTTTTTTTCTAATTCAGGGTTTTTAGTTTAGGTTTTACGTTAATTGTTCTTCGCTACTAAAACTTTCCACAAATTAGATATTGACGAAATTTCATTGTCTTTGTATTATATTTTTCACAAATATTAGTAATCTACTACTCATGGGATTCGGGCCTGTGTACTTTTCGAATGAAAAAAAAAATAGTGAATTTTTTAGATAGCTTTTGTATAAATGATTTAACTTGATTTTCATTAGTAAAGTAGGAAATTTGGTGTAACAATGGGGTAAAAGGATAAATATATTTTTTAAACACTAGGTCCGATTACCTACGAATATAACCTCGAATCGAGATTTTCAAGCCCAAGGACATGAAAAATTGTATGTCACTCGGTTTAAAAAGTATTTTTCGACTTATGCGATTATAAAGTTACATTGTATAGAAAATACTCCGATCGTCTGATGACGTAATAACCGATGTCATAAAAATTTTCATGGCTTTCTTACATTTTGAGTGGCTTTGCAACAAAATAATCTCGAAATTTACAGACGAGATAAATTTCACTGTTATACATTGAATCTGTAGTTACTCAAAGATTTTCAATTTTGTGAGTTTGAATGCAAATTTTCAGATTCATTGTGAACTTTGCAAATTCAGAGATAGTTTCAATAAAAGTGTTCATGCATCTAAAATTTATTATTTTTTATACTGAAACATTTTTAAACAGTAGTTTGTCTCTGCCCCAAATATGAATTGCTATACTAAGAATATAGAAAAGTATGATTGATCGTACATATAAACAAATTCATATTCTATTTTACATTTATTTTATTTTTTAAAGGACGAGGTCAATAGCCATAATTGCTTCATCTCAATGAGACATTAAAAATTCTAAAATCTTTCAATTTATAAATTCTGAGGTTCCTCTCATGAATAATTTACGATTTAGGATACAGGAGAATTTTCATGAGGACAATCGTCCAAATAAAAATGTCCTGATGCGATTTTTTTTTGCTCCACTTTCAGAATAATATTTCATATTTAAAAAATCCACAAGATATTAATATAACTTGAATCATCTGCCATAATTTTACAATCAACCTCTCCATTTTCCTCGATAATACGAAACTTTAGTGGGAAATGTCAGGACCTATCTCACGCAAAATTGTCGCAATGACAAACGAAATACCTCCAATTTGTCAAACCATTTGTTAGCAGAATAATCCAACAATAATGGAAAATCCCATTGCAATACCCAACTCGACTCTAAAAATCCATTGATTGGAGTCCTGCAACGGGGCCCCCTTAGCAACAGGACCCGCCAAAAAAAATCCACTTGTCGCGGGCGAAAAATTCCATCAAGAATGTCATACGGAAACCCCTTCGACATCTTGAGAATCTCATAACGATTTTAATCCAACCAATAGCCACATTTTTTACACACAGCCACATAGCCATAAAAAATCCAAAAAAAGTAAAAACTGAATAAATTAGTGAGTCACATCGTGACGCACCTCATCTCCCCAAAAGAGCATTGAAAAAATTGGACAAGTCAGTTGGGTCAGTTGAATAATGTGATTCACTCCAAATATCGAGACAAGAGAAATAATAGAATTGAATTTGTGGAGCACATGCCCTGAACAAAGACGAGTGACGACAAAGGGGGAAACATAACCGTCGTTGTACCGGTGCAAATTGTCGAGCTACTCATGAATATCCCCCAAGCCCTCAAAATGGTCAAAATAACCTCAAAAATCCATTCGCATCACATCAGAGTAATCGCCAATAACAGTTGAAATAAATAATTTTTCTCACCTGGTGATACAGTCTTCTCTAAGACCTGTATCAGCTGCATCGTCGTCTGATCCATCTGCATTTTGGACGCTCGTTACTTGTCGTGCACGTTTTAAGATAAATAATAATGCTGAATCAGTCTAAAATTAATGAAACTTATCAATCGTTTTTGCACGGATTAACTTGAACGCTCTGCGTATGTATGTTTGTCGTTCGTTTTTATCGTTGAAATTCAATGCCTCTGGGGATTTTATTTGTAATAAAAGATATCTCACCACTCGGAGTCGCAACGACGACCGGCGGATTATCCACATGTAGCCACCGAACTCACTGCCACGCACGTACGTCGAGAGAGGAGAGTCTGTGTTCTCTCCCCCCAGCAATGCCCCCCGCCTCTACCCCCTCTCCCAGCGTCAGTCGGGGTGGTTCAGCAAACGGCCGTTACGAATTGGGTTTTCAGCTGTGGCCGGTAGAGGCGCATTAACCTTAGTCACATTGCCATCCTTTTTCCTCGCCTTTGCAGCTCCATACAGTCGTCCTCTTTGGGGCTCGCGCGGTTGCCTTGCGACGAGTTTTCGCAATTTTTATTGAACGCGAAATTTCTAGAACGCACTCTCTTCGTGGGGTTCCGTGGTTCCACGAGGTTTCGGCGGCCTTACTTTTTTTGTTACTGATGATTTGTAATTTTTTTGCCGAGAACTAAGGGAATTGCGGAGGAAAAGGGGCATTTTGGAGGAACTATTTTTCCCACACGGCGTATGGATTTGGCGAGCAGAAATGGCGGCAGTCGAACGTTAGTGTGGGGGGAGGGGAGGTGGTAAGTGACTATCAGCGCCGTTTGGTGTCTATTTAAAATGGCACTTTATTCAATCACAATTTTATAATGGGTTGGATGATTTATGAATTTTTGGATAAAATCGCAAGTATTCGAGGGAATTAATAATAAATAATGGATTTTAATCTGAAGAATAACGATATTATTTATATCTTCTCAATTTTAATCCATCAATCGAAGTTTATTATTGAGGAATGAAATGGAGAATTTCATGAAAGTGCATGATTTAATTTGCACATATGTAGGAGGAAATTTTTCAGAGATGCACTTTTTTGCTTTGGCCTCTCCAATTGCTTCGAGGTATTCTTTATATTTTAATGCAAATTCCATGAGACTGTGTATATAGACTGAAAATTGTTTATTAATTTCTGGTCAGGCTATTGCGGATCTTTAATTTCATAGGGCCTATTATTTTTTGTTTACACCAAAGAAGTTAATCTATTTTTTTCTCAATTATTTGAGACAAAAAAATCCTTCCCTAAAATTCACTCGTTAACGTACACAAATAAATATATACAATAACAGACACAAATGAATATACACAAATGAATATACACAAATTCACTTAGAATTGGATTTAATGAAACGATAGTAGAATACATTTGTTATAAAGCATTTGCAAGGGGCGTTTTTGCGTGCCTTATCACCTATATATCACATATCAATTATTTTTCATAAATATATCATTTTTTTTATCTCAAATTTTTATCTATAAAATATATCCATGACGATTGCCATATTAATCTGCAGGTTTCCACGCTCCATTTAATTTTATCCCGGCTCTTTTTCCCCCCTATTTTTATTCATCTCCACAAAGGTTTTGTGCATCTGCAAAAACACACGTAGGCGATTCTTTTTAATGGAACATTGTTTTTCTCGCGAGTGATATACAGTATCGTATACGGGAAAGAATACAAACGTAAATTTCTCCTTTTAATTTGTTTCATCATTATTTTTGTCAACTATGGTACAGAAGCTGTGGACCGGCGTCTAACAGAATCAATCATTATACTTGGACATTAATTTATATATAATATACAACATATAATGTATTCTTTACAGCAGTGATTCGTGGTTGATCGCACGTAGCGTAAACTCCGTAACGCATAAAGACGTGTTTAAAAAGGTCACTGAATTTTCTTTTTCTCATGATTTTTATTTTTAATACAACTTTATATTACGCATTATTATAGTCCTCGCGTATCTCACTGGCACCGATTTAACGTTTCTTTCATCTGGGATCAGTAAAGAAGTGGTAAATTTTTTTTTTGACGTGGATGGGATCAGTTGGCAAATACTACCAAAAGGAGAAGGGTTGAAAATAATTGTCAGAAGACCTTTTAAATTTTATTCTAGAGCTAGTGATTTTTTTTTTAAACAACATTATTCACGGCGTCAGTTCATTGTTAACAATACTTTGTCAATGAAAAAGGTCAGAGTACCAGACGATTAATAATTTTTTAATGATCTAAAAATCTTCAAAAATTTTGGAAAAAATTACAAAAGTCCATTCAGTAGCACCGATTATTGTAGAGATATTGATAAAATCGTTTATCGCTGAAGAAATTCAGAACAATTTTGGCAACGGATGATCGAAATTAAATAATCCTCTGTTATTATTTTTTTAGTGTCTGTTTTTTTCTTTATTATTATGAATTCGTCCTCAGAATGAGTGATTTCAGACGAAAGAGTGAAGAAATGTTTGCCCATAAAATAAGTTTCTTGACAATTTCTTCCAAAACACTCAGTCCTTCTGGGGATAACTTAATAGTTACAGTTTACCACTCCCCTACTAGTGATATTGGATCGTTCTTCAATATTGAATCATCTCATGTCGCAACCGTTACGTATATTAAAGTGGTAACATTAGTAATTATTTAACTTTTATCGGTAATTAAGTAATGTTCTTATCAGGTCGCAGCAGGATGAATCATCTCTTTGTTTATTGAAGGTTCTTGTTTTTACGCGTGCGCGAAATTGTCAGGTATACAATGGCAATAATAAAATGATAAAAATTTGTCCCACAAAAATGTTATATCTCTCCCCTCATCATAATTAGATAGTTATTGCAAAAGTTATTTTTTTTCTCAGTGCTCAGGGGCATTGCCTCCTATTCCCTTTTCTCTAAAAATACACTCATATTCTCAAAAATTCGTCAATTTCCACAGTAAATGCGCACATTCATTCAGTACTGGCCAATCACTATTCAAAAATAATAATAGATTTTTGTATAAATCGAGGATTTTTTCCCATTTTTTTTTCAATTTTTCAATATACTCTTTGAGGCCATTGGCGATTGAATGCATACAACTCTTCGTAACTCATACAGTATAATATAAGTAACAAATTTGTGTAAAGTCAACTCTATCATATGTTTTTTTTCTCATTGTTTTTCATATATTTTTTTATGAAAAAACTCTTCGTCTACCTACGTTGTACGATTAGGTGGTGGGATAGCGTGATTCAAAATCGAAACAATCAAAATAATTACTTCAAAAATCATAATTATCTATTCTCCTTTCATAAATGACTCGTGAAATTCTAGGTGATACAACAGTTATCTGTATTTAATTCTGTTCATAAATCTTGAGAGTTTAAAGTGACAACATTTTGTGCATTTTTTTTTTGGGGCAATTGACAATAAATCAACAAGAAAATTCATTTGTGCACTTGAAGGGTGATGCTTGAATAAACATCCAACTGTATTTGGTACCTTTTAAGTAACGTCAAAAAAATAAGTAGAAACAAATAGAAATACACAACATTTCAATTTTTTAATCCCTCTCGAAATATATTAAATTGTACATTAATTTCTAGGGAGGAGGCACGATTAAGAGAATTCAACATCTCAATATAATTATTTTCTTAATCTTTTTACTATTATTTACGAAAATTGTAAATATACAGTTGGAAAAGTGAGTGATTTCATTCTGCAAATGGCAACATTAGGACCGGCCGATAAGGGGGGGGGGGGGGCTTATAATAGATAAGAGTATTTTAACAGTTGTAAATTGGAGGAGTGAAGACAGTAAGTGAAAACAGCGGCAATTGATAAACAGTGTTTGAATGGTAAAATAGCGTATAGTTACGTATAAATAGAAATGTCACTTATTTATCCTTTTTTTTCTAAATTAGTTTGATTAAAATTAATTTTTCGTAACGTAATAGGTAACTTTATGCCACGGCATCGTCATCGGTAATCATAAAAATCAAACAATTTACGTATTTTCATACTATCAAGGTATGTCTTTATACAATTACTTTGAAACATTTAAAATCTACGAAAATCATATCGCGGTAATTCATTTTTTTTCTTTCATCTTTTACAAACTATTTAATAATCATTAACCCTGGAGTGCACATCACTTTCGAGTACGATGCCGTTTTATTTTTATCTTTTTTTCTCTTAAAATACTAAAATCACATATATTTAAATATGAGGACTGGTACGAAGGGTTTGCGAAATTGCACGCAATTAATCGTCATTTTTTTAAAATTATTTAGTGGCAATAAAAACGTGCCTCGTTGTGAGTATTTTATAAACATCAAAGGGAAAAACAATTCATCTTTGAGGTAACAATTGATCTTTCAAAGCCCTTCATTCTGTCCTGATATGTTGAAAGAGTCCCCACGATATTGATTTTTTCATCGTCATCAATCATGAGTGCACAGTATTTTTTTTCTTGAATTAGGGAGAATTACGTAAAAAAATTTTTTTTTTAATTTAGATGTTATCAAAAAGCATTTAAAATATTGTTCTCAATTGTAGACGACTCATCCGAAATTGAGGGGATTTAACTGTACAAATTATGAGTTGTGTGACTGATAAAAAAAAGAATAAAACTTTTAAAACAAAAAAATCATTTGGATGGCCTTCTTGGACACCATTGTATCCCCTTTTTAATTAAAAATGTATCCTTATTTTAAGAAAGAAAAATCTGTGCGAATACTAATGCTTTTGAGGTTTCGGCTGGATGAAAATAAATCAAAATGGGGGATGGTAATTACATTAAATTCATTACGTATCCATATTAAAATGGCAAGGTACCGACGAACATGGTCTCGATGAGGGGCGGTGCAGGTACTAGATCTTCAACCTTCAGGTAGAATATTCGTTGGTGACCCTGGATAGATAGACTTCGGAGTTCTGGTAATTTACCAAGTAGTCGAGATAAGTAATTTGTCTTTCGCTGCGCCTCGGCATTGTAGGTGACGTGATCGCGGAGGGATGATATTATTTTCGACTGGAGTTGCTCAACGCGGTGGGGCTCTTTCAGACCGTGCCTCACTGCAATAACATAATAAATTCGGGGGTTGTAGTAATTATTTACCCAACCGGATGCTGAGGATTTAAATTTGATGCGGGATGGAAAAAAGGCACAAGAGGCACCACTGGATTAATAGATCTGCTGAGATGATTCTGGGGCGAAAGTAAAAAATTCGACGGGAATATATTGACGATTTTGGCAATAGATTTGCGATAGGAAGACCGCTTGTTCCATTTAGCTATTTCAATTCAATCAAACAGATGGAAGAATAAGGCTGAAAAATTTTGACGAGTGAAATGTGAGTCGCTCAGCAATTCCCGTTCATTGTTTAAATTTAATGGAATTAATTATTCTGAAATTTGGTGGGGGGGGGGTTCTATTTTTTGTGATGTTTGGAGAAATCGAAATTATTTCAAGAAATTGAATACGGAAAGTGATGGCAATGCCGACTTTCTACGACTATGGGGAATTTGAAATTTGAAAAAGAGTTTAGAAGTTTAGGATTTCGACGATTAGGCAATCTATAAATGTCTCATTTTCATCCTTTCAGACTTTATTACTTTAACACGTCATGAATAGATTGGACGTTTCGCGAGTGGTCAAATAATTATCTTTCCCACTTAAAAATTCTCTCAGTCATTGTAAAAAAAACAAAATTGTTCACACTTAAAAAAGTTGACAGAATTATAAATACGCTTTTTTTTTATACTTTTAGCTCTTCTTTAGGATTTTTTTTGTTCAACCACGTCATCAATTTTAAGAGAAATACGGAAAGATATGAATTATATACATTTGACGATTGTCCGAATCGTCAAATGATTGTCTTTCTCACTTATTGATTAATTTTCTTATTGATTGTAAAATACACAATTATTTACCTGTGATGAGGGTGATAGCACAGAGACAGGCGAACGCACTGATGTCCACATCGAGGGTATGAAGTGCTTGACAGAATTCCAGAATTCCGTGTAACCAATCGCCAAAGCTCCTTTGACACTGAGCGCGTGTCAGTACAACTCCATTGCAGAATGTTAATCGGGCATCATCAACTCTAGTTCGATAAGCCAGCCTCAGTACGAAGAGCTCGAGACTCGCCGATTGGAAGAGTAATTCTTGGTCCTCCTTGGCTAGATCAGTGAAGCCAGGAATTTTATCGGCAAAATTGCGGATTACGTCGACCGACGTCATCAGAAGATTATAGAATTGTTGAATTTTTTCGGCCTCGGTGACGGGAACATCGTTAATCCCTGGCTCGCGATACTGGGAGTAATCCAGATTCGCTAAGTCAGGAGTTGTGTCGACGTGCGCTCGGACTAAGGCAGTTATCAGGGATATGGGCGGACTGGGTGGAGATTCTTGGGGTGATTTTGGCTTAGACGGTAGTCTACCTCGACGACCTTTTAGGGAATCCGTTCGGACGACCTGTAAAGAACAAATCACGACCAAATATTAATAATTACCCAACTAAAAAGACAAATAATGAGACGTGTTTTGTTGTTTTCGAAAATTCTAAGACACACGTTTGGCTTCAATATTTTGATTATTGGAAAAATTTTGATTCTTTGTGGCCGGTCATAAAGAGGATAATTTGATTTTTCGTCAATGAGTTTTCCTCTCTTTTCAAGCTATAGTCTTATAATAAATTTAAATTTCAGACAAATAATTTCATATTACTTCGGTTTCCGCAATGACCCTATAGCCAGATCCTCGTGGATCTTCAATCTTTACGAAAAATTCAAATATATGTATTTGTATAAATGTATTTGGAGTCCTTAGATAGACCTTATTGACGTTTTTATTAATAAAACGAATGATGAAATTCAATAAACTTTTTATAGCAAAATATTCATAATACAATGGGTTTTCAATTTAAAAACCGGATATTCGAATTTTTCACTTAATTTTAATAATAAAATAACTAACTACCAGGGATTCAATTTCATTGTTTTCAGCCAATTCTCGTTTTATTCAGTAGTAGTAATTATTTTTTATCTTACCTCTTTAACCATACCGACTTTGAGACACTTTTGGAATCGACAAAATTGGCATCGATTGCGCCGTCGTTTATCCACAGGACAGGCTCTCTCAGCCAGGCAGACGTACTTGGAGCCCTTCTGCACTGTCCTCTTGAAGAAGCCCTTGCACCCTTCACAGGTCCTCACTCCGTAGTGTTGACATGCGGCGGTATCACCGCAAACAGCGCAGAGTTGGCTGGGACTTTGTGGAGCGCGCTCAGTGCCTCCCGGGGACGGTATGGAAGTGAGATTTCCACTTGAACCGCTTCTTCGAGGCTTGGGGGATTCCTGATTGCTGCCACTGCTGCTTAAACAATCAAAATGACACATTGAAACTCTTGATCTCTATCTTGATCTTGATCATCTTTATTGGGCAACGATTTGGGTTTTTCGAGATTTATTTTTGGAAAGTAAAAATGAGAATAAAATGAAAATCAAAATTGGAGAGTTTTTGGAGATGCAATCCTTTCTATTCGTATTTATTTCTGGACAATGTCGAGAGAGAATTTAGAATTTATAGACAATCAATGAATCCATTGAATTCAGATTAGTGACTTGTGTGAATTGTGCACACAAAATTCAATTTCAAAATTTTTTTTTCTTTCACAGAAATAATTTTTTGCGAATCCTTTCGGAGTGCTCGTCGTAAAAATTCAGTGTCACCTCCTCAACAAAATGATTCCTTAACCGCTCTGACGGTCTGACCCATCCGTGAAGATTTTTAGAGCTTTATTAACCCGTCAGCGGTCGCGCTATGAGATTTTCTCTCACGCTTTTGTGTCAGGGTATAGAAAACTTGACCGGAAACTCGATATTTTTCGGCGACATTTCTTCTATACTTCAAGTAACTATGCCTCTTACTTCTGAAACCGGTCCAAATGGCCTAACATTTGTAATTAATTCAAAAAAAAATTTTAACAAGCTCCGTCACAAAATGAGAGAGTCTCTCACTTTTGTATACACAATGTAAATAATATATAAATATAAGTAGTTTCGAATTTAGAGCGTCAATGCGATCAAATATTGTCTCATCGAATGCGCGCGTAGCCGTGAGAGTTTCTCTCATCGCGCGCGTAAGCATTACCGGAAAGTTAACGCGGCCAGTGACGGGTTAAACTTTTTTTTATAACTGTTATAAATTTATTCATGTTTAATCATGGGAAATTTTCATTTTCGACTTGGTTATTAAAGATTCTTAAAATTCAGGTCTTTTCCTGGAATATTGATTGTTTAAAATCGTGATTTTTAAAAAATTAAACGAGTACTGAAATTTTTGGGGGAATTTAACTGAACTCGAGGTTTTATTTCTATTTTTCTTACAGAAATTCGAATATTCATGGACCATTCCAGTTATAAGATGTCTGTTCTGATGAATTATAAGATGTCTCTTTCGGAATGCATGTACGGCACTCAGTTCTACTGACATATTAATGGAAGCATTCAATTGCTCTTAACGGGGCTTCTTAACTATTAATGTCATTTGTTTATAATTAGGGGATGGAATCAATAGTTGAGTTATGTTTTCATCTGTTCTATTAATGAACCACTTATTGTGTCATTGACATTATAAAATACTGAACATTCTCTTCTGAAGTCGTAGGATATTTTAATTCTCATATGTCTAATTTCTCATATTTTTAGAAACGCTGTTTTCATTTATCGAAATGTTTAAAATCTTTTCTGAGAGGAGCGAAAGGGAACCCATTAACAAAATTCCGAAGCCAGAGATAGTGGACGAAGTAAATAGAAAATTTAAGAAAAAATTGTAGTGTTAAAACCTGGCAAAATCAGGTATTCACTCAATTTTTTCATTTTTGGCCTACTAAAATATTTTCAGGGAATCACTCAGCTACGAAAAAATCTCTGAGCTCTGTATTGTAATGAATTTATGTGATTTATACAACTTTAAAACCTGAGATAATTGACAAAGTATATAATAAATTTCGCAAAGATGAAATTGTGCTTGCACAAACATATGAGAAAGAGATATAATTTTGCCAAAGATATTTGAGCCAATGTGATGGATGAATACATGGAGCATTATGCAATCGCCCGGCCGTGCGACATGGTTTCCCATGCAGTCCTAGCTCGAATGGAGTACAGTTAAGGGTAAGCCGGCTATGATACCGTCGATAATAAGAAAAGGAAGGAAAGCAAGGGAGGCAGGTTAGACGAGAATTTTCAAGTCGAGAACTTCTGCGTTAAAACCAAGGAAATAGCAATAAAAAAATATATATATTTGTTGTGGATAACCAAATGTCAGAAACTCTTGCAGTAAAATTCTCTTTAAATTCTTGTCGGGCAAATATTTAATGGAAAATTATATTTTTTTCTCAGTGTAATAGAATCCGATCACTGTAGCATTGGTGGCCGCGTCCTTACGATTTTTCCTTTATTTGTTAATTTTGTAATGTTTACTCCACTAAATCGGCTTGGGAAAGTCATTCAATTATAAAGAAATCCTTTTATTCTGTATTTTAATGAATCTACGAGATTTTCGCAAGACCCAAATCAACAAAAGTTCAAAGTCAGAAATAACTGACAAAGTAATAGTATATTTCTCACCTAGGGAGGTAAAATAAAGGAGGCTTGCTCACGTGCAGAATTACCGCCCGAGCCGAAGGCGAGAACATGATTTTTCTCCCTGGCGTAGGAGTAAAGTCGCAATTCCGACTTGAGTACTTTGAGTGAGTACTTTGCCCCCGCCGGGGAGAAAATAATATTTAACAAAAATGTTATTGTGCATACCTAGTAGAATCAGATCTCTGTAGCATTGGTGCCCGTGATCTTATGACATTGTTGCCCCCGAGACTTGGAGCAGATTGTGGGCCCACGAGACTTGGTGGCTGTACATAGCCAGTTCCCATTGGTACACTGGAGTACATGTCCCGTTGATGAAGCACCGTGCTCTGTGGTAAGGTAACAGCAGGATTGGACGTTGATATTGTCGAGAAATAGCCAGGTGGTGGTGGTGGAGGTGGAGGAGGTGGTTGTGGTGGTGAAGAAGCTGGCGGTGGTGAACCGGGCAAATTGGCTGAGGCGGGCGGAGGTGTCAACGTTGGTGGTATCTATTGCAGAAACAAACAGTCCTCATTATTGTCACGAGTCTTCGTTATCTACCCTTTCAGAATTAAATTTTTAATATTCAGAAGAAAAATAATTGTATTTCAGCTCGAGAGAACGTATTTCAACTGAGAAAATATCTAAGATTCAGAATTTTGTGTAAATTAAGAAGATTACACAACAGCAAAATTTCGGAACGATTGAGTATCAATTAAGCCGATGTATTGAAATTCATCCATTAAATATGTGTAAACAATTTAGTCAATTACGTTGTGATGATGCTCGTGACATTGATGGTGGTAATGATGTTGTTGGGGATGATGATAAGGTACAGTCGCGGAGAATTCACCGGTGTAGGTTGGTTCGTTGCAAGCGTACTGCAGCGCATCGAAACACTCGTCATCCATTTTTATTCCAAGACTCTGCAGTTCTTGACGGGTATATCGCTGATGAACTGTGTAGGTTTCTTGAAAGCTTGGCAACGGAGTAGGGCTGTTGAATAATCAAGTAATTGATCACAATGCTCATTGGTTTTCAATCTAAAAATAATTGCTATAGAGTAACACTGAGCAAAAAAATATATAATTATCCCAATCATAACCTTCAGACAAAAATTAGAAACTAAATTTTGTGTGTAAATATTTGTCATTTGGTTGTCTGAAGAATATTTTATGAACACAATTATATTTTTTCTCAGTAAACCCGTCACGTTTCAGCACATTTATTGGCAATTCAATTACTTTAACACTGAAAAAATTAAGTAACAAAATCAAACGGTGATTTTTTTTGATTTATTGATTTATTGATAGGAGAGAGCAGGGCAAAATGAGACATATTAACTTGACGATAAGTTGCGTTCGACGGGTTTTTAGCTCCCATATGAAACAAGAGTCATTCAATTTCACTCAGCCGTCCCCGAGTTATTGATAATTGAAATTCCATTTTACCTCACTCTCCCCTATAAATTATGCTACCGATAAGTTCGATGTGATTGGAATATTCACCTGAGTGATTCTGTGTGAACATCGCCAGGTAACGGCCTGTGATGTTGCATCTGTTGATGCATGGGAAGGTCTTCGGAAACGTTCTGGGGATTCCCAAGCTGTAGCTCAGGAAAGGGGTCGAGCTCCTCAGGCAGATTCGACGCATCCGTGGGGTCTGTGTAAGGGGCACTTAAGAGGTCCGCAAAACTGCTACATCCGAATGGGCTCTTCAATCATAATAAAAACAAAACTTTGCTTCATAAATTGAGATTAGCGATGAGGAGTCGTAAAATTCATTGTTTCCCTGACATTTAAGCTCATCGCCCTCTTGAGACACATTTTCACTATCGTTAAATTCTACACCTGTTGTTATGTCATCATCAAATTTTTTTCTCTACCTTTTTCTTCTTACTTTCATTTGAAAATGAATACTACTCTACGCGAGAATTGAAATAATCGTTTGAATGTAATTTCTTAGTGATAAATTGCGTGAAAATTGATTATTATATTCACTATTTCGAAAAATAACAAGAAAATGATGAAATCTTCCGGTGAAAGGCTGCCGAGAGATAATTGAAAATTTCGGAAATTTTATGTTGGAATTATCTCGTCTGGACCTCAGAAAATTTCGTACGAAAAAACTTCTTTGAACAATTGCTCGTAAGTGTTATTAATAAAAACCGCACGAAATTTTTCAGTAAAGTGGTGGAGCGAGATAAGTCAAGAGACTTTTATAAATCTTATTTTGAAAATATCAATAAAGTCAAGTCTGAAGAAAAACCTGAAACATCTTTATTTATTGTGAGTAGTAGAATTGTCTGCAAAACAATTGTCTGTTGATTTCTTCTGACAGTCCTCATTAGTAAGATAATTCCCTTGTTAGGATTTGATTCACGTCAGAGATTACAGTTCAGGTGACTCTCCAAATGCTCCTAAGGTGAGACGATTAATTCCAGGGGAGAAAGTCAAAAGACTTTTGTTGAAAGACATTCATTTAATTTCCTCGGGAGAGGAATCTGTTGAATTTCTCTAAAATTCTTCAGCCACTTTACTACCGAATTCTCGATACTCCAGTAGTGGAGTGAAAAAATAGAATTGAACGGTTGTCAAATGTGTTACCAAAATAAAAATGTCAGAGGAAGTGTTTTCTATCCGAACAAAAAATTCATTCACTAGAAAATAGTCATCGACTTTGTTGTCAAATAGCATTATTATCTCGACGACTCACTAATCAATGAGATATTAGCGAGCAATTGTACATTCTATTAGGACCAATTGAATGGAAAAAAATTACCTGTGTCTGCAGCAGAAGCATACTTGATGCGACCGTGAAGGCAGTGCCCGTGGTCGTCGTGGAGGTCGTCGTGATTGCAGTAGTTGCTGAGCCACGTTCAGGGCAAGGTAACACCGTTGGCCTCTGATGCTCGTCAGAGGCTCTGGAGTCTAATATCTGGCTCTCGAATCCTTTTTCACAGTCGTTGTCGCCTGTAGGCGTATGCAATTGCCCTGCAAAAGAAAAAAATGACATTTCTGTGAGTATATCAATAGTTGTTCCTCCTATTCATCAATTAATCTTGGAGATGCAAGTGAGATAGATATTAGAAGAATTTTTATCTGCTGGAATGAAATTTATAACAAACTTGGAAAAACGAAATACGTCACTTTGTGTGGATTATACAGTCATCCAGAATTTAGAGGGACGACTTTTAAAGATCCTTTCATGTCCTTTCATGGCGAAATTTTCGGTGTAATTTGGGGGGATTGTAAATGAAATGAGAGTTCCAGTCAGATTGCAAGGAATTTTCGCATTTAACGTTCCGAATTTGAAGGGAAAATTAATAGCAGCAAAAATTTCAGTTCAATTATTACATGCAAATTGAGATATATCACTTGAGTCACTTCTCAATTCTGGAAATATGGCAATGCAATATTTTTGCCTTCTCGTATACCCTCACGGGTTTTTACGATTTGTTTTCCTTCTTACCCGCCCCTCCCCTCCCCCTTCCGGTAATTTTTGCCAGTTACAATTCGAAATGGTTGCCAAAAAGACGATAATTTAAATATTTTTTTTTTGGTTGAAATTTTTACCACATATGAATGTTTGGATAAAGTCATGCGTCGCAAAGTGGATGAACTACTTCGCCAGAAAGAGCTCATGTTTCGATAGCGTCAATATTCTCAGCAAATTTCTCTTAAAAAAAGCCTCCAATTGTTAACATTCTCATTCTAAAAAAAAACAATCAATAGAAACGGAAGAACGTATTCTTAGTGTGATCGTATCCAGCTGACCTGACGGAAGTGATTTAAATCACAAAAATTTTCATCACTTGTTACCTCACGAAGATCCTAAATCTATTTATATATCTCGCATCTCCTCAATTCCGTATTGGATAGGTTGACCTATCTCACATAATTGATTATGCCATTATACAAAGGATGAGTGATTCTCAGACAAATTATCGTGTGACATTTTTTATGGCAAATTACCTGAGCTACACATAAGGGCTTTTGACATTTTTACCTCCTTTTCCTGTGAGTACTCACAGAATGTAAATATTATAAGAATTTTATCGTAGAAAATTTTTGTATACGAATAATCAGTTTCAGAGAATCTGTGCCAAACTGCTCAATCCAAAAATTATTGTATAATTATCTCTGGGAGAGAAAAAATTGAATGAAAATTAGTATTGAATTCAAGTAATTAATTTAAGTCAAGGCAGGCAAATATTTCTGTAAGGCAAATATTTCTAAATGAAATTTTTTGATAAGTGCAGCGAAAATTTCAACCAAAAAACACTCAACATAGAATGTTTCCAGTAGAGACTCCAAACTCCGGATTAAATTTCTTTTTATTGCATGACATTCTCATGTCTATAATTAAATTATCTACTTCCTGTTGAAAATACTCTATACCGAAAATATAGAATACAAAGAATATATTTAAATATATTTTCTCTTGAAAATATTGCAATTACGATTACTAACATTCAGAGGTAGTTATATTGCTGATTTTCTCTTCATGCAAATAATATAATTAAGTTATAATATGGTTAAACTATTCTCTTTCAAATCAACTTGAATACAGAAATAATTATTTTATGAGAATCATCGACAGAATACATTCAGTAGTGGGATTACATCCAATCAGATTGAGATTGGATATGGAAGAGGATCAAACATACTCAAGGAAGCTAATAAAAACCTCCTACATGAATGATCCCTCGATTTCCCCTAAAAAAAATACGTACAATATTTATCATAATTTCTACGATCCATGTCTATCATATCTGTCCCGTTCCTAATCCCGTTTCAATGCTCTATAATCGGAGGAAGATGGTCTTCTACTCGTGTCCCCCTTTTATCTTCTCTTCCGATTTTCCCGGTGAGGCCAAGAGATCGGTTCGTGGGTGTCACAGACGCGTCAGACGGGCATAGATAAAGACATTCAAGAATTTTCCGTTATTTCTTTAATTCACGTTTTTTTCCTTCATCAAGTTGTGAATCTTTTTGACTCAACAACCCAAATGGATAAAAAAAAATCTAGGCAACCTTCACTTTTATGGGTCTCGCCTACTTGTCTGATCAGTTCTGACCGAGGTTCTCAGACACGAATTTCGTATAGAGTCACACACTTTCACTGTTGAATCGTCCCTCAGGCGCAGCCTCCAACGTTTTTTTTTTCAAGATTTTTCATACTGCCTTTCTTCGGTGGGCAGGTGATAAAGCTTTTTTTATTCGTTCAAACTTCTTTGAAGATTTACTACTTCATTTTTTAAAACCTCCAGATTTAATTTATTTTTTATGGTAATCTTCTGGGTTGGGAAACTTTTTGAAGTTTTTATTTATCAATTGGGTGTATGAAATCCGCTGGCTTCATTCGAACCCTATAAATATGCCGGGAATCTTGTAAACTCGTTATTTATGAGTTTTTTCTGTGTTCATTTTTCCGAACATGTTTTTCAAATTGATTTTCGATGAAATTCGACTTCGTTGGTGTCCGCTCACTTATGGAAATTCTAAAGAGCATTCTCACTTCGGTAGTGAAGCCCTGAATTTCAGCCTGTGACTATGTTTGTTGCCTTCACTTTTATTTATTTAATTAGTACTCTTGGAAATTACGAAACTGTTGATTTTTTTAATGATTGATTTAATGTTATGAGATTCATCTCCATTGAGTAATGATGCCGCTGTTTTCGAAATATTCTAAGAGTTTTTTTTACAGTGATCCCTTCGTTATTTAAGCTTTTTTACTACATCAATTTGAAAAGTTCTCAAATTCACGAGGTTTTACAAACCTTTTCCCTGTTTTTCTTACTCAGAGTTGGGGAGCTCTCGTTCCCTGTCTGAGCTCTTATCGTCAGATTTATTTCAAAATAAAATTCGGAGTACAGATCAATTTCTGCGGTGTCGATCCGACGAATCATTACTTTCCTTAAATATCTTGGGATTTTTTCATCTCTCTCTAATTTTATTGCTCTATAATCGTAACCTTCCGAGTTCTGAAACATGAGGGTCTTTTACGATCATCTGAATGAGATAGGTTTCTTCTTCTTTACTCACGATCAATAGAAATTTTAGTCCAAAATGTTGTTTTCATCTGAAGACTTTGATGGTCTTCACAGGAGCAACGTAAAACCCAAAACTGTAACGTCTCTCCAATAAAAAGAACTCTAAATTTTGTTCCCCCAAATCTTGAGAATTGATTTCTTCTTCTCACATTGATCGACTCTATCCCAACCTTCGGAGTTATAAAACTTCAAACTTTTACGACCATTGGGTTGTCATGAGATTAACCTTCACGATCGGCAGTCAATAAAAACTAGTGGAGCATTGCATTGAAAATTCCATAAATTAGAGAATATTCTTGCATTTTTATACTCGGAGTACTTAATTCTTTTGGTTACATCAATGTGAGAATATACAAAATTGTGACACCTGCATCAATAAAAAACTGATGTTTTTTTTCGAATATGTCAAGAAAATTTGTATTTCCTCCGAATTCGATAAGTCAATGGTAACTTTCAAAATTTTGAAATTCTTGTTTTTTTTAATGATTCATTAGCTCTATCTTTCTCGACTCACAACTAGTAAAAACACCTTGAAATTTTTTTATTCTGAAAATGTTTACGAACTTTTATGAGCTAAACAAGTTCGAAATTTTGTCGGTATTATTACTCTTATTATTTTACTACTACTATTACTACTTGTTATTTCCTATTATTACTATTCTATTATTAACTTTTATAATCTTTCGGATATTATGAGATAAGGTTTATCCTACTGAAGTAAATCACTGAAGCCGTCATAAATTGGAAAACGCTCTTAAAAATGTGAGGATATCTCAATTCTCTCATTGACCTTAGGAAGAATCTCTTCTTTTTCTTTTGGAATATATTCAATTGCCGTTTATAAAAACTATCAATGTGATTTCTTTATTGATTGATTGGATAATAAGAGAAACTCTAGGTATCCATAACCAAATGAATCGTAAGCATGTCAATCCAAAAGTTGTCAAACCCCAAGGAATCATTCGCTCTGGATATAAAAAATATCAGATAATTTCCACTGCAGCAGTTGATAAATCTCCCCAATTTTGAGAATAAATTTTTCTTTTTATCTAACGCCTCATTTTTCAACGATCCTGATGGATACAATTTCACGAAGGATTCGCCCTCGTTATTCCAAATGAATATAAATCTCCCAAGAATTTCACTCAAGATTTTCTCAATCGAAGAACCACTTTTTGACCGATGATTCTTGCGTCCCAGTCTTTTCACTTTTTCATGATTAATCGAACATTCCGAGATGATATGTCTTTTGCACAATCACTCAAAACTCGTCCAAAATGCCTGAGGAAGAGTTTCCCCCGATTTCTTTGAGGTCCCAAATCTTCCAAATCGACTACTTCGAAATTGTCGACGTTTCTAACTGCATCAATATGGCCGACTGAACATCACTGACACCCCGTCAGCACAAGTTCCTCTATATAAGTCGTTCCCACCCCCTCATCACCCAGCAAATATGGATGTCCCTCGAGAGCCATGAAATCATTGGCATTTAGAGAAAAAAATCCAACAATTCCCGATGGTAGTGAATTGAAGCAGTCACCGGGCATAACATCCTCCTCCACGGGCACTTAATTCCATCCAGTCTTTTTAAATCCCCACAACCACTCAACGTGTCCGCTCCCCCAGGGGTTGACGATGAAAATCTGTAAAACAATTAACGTCCGCTCGTCGATTCTTCTTCGATGGATTTCATTTTGTTTTATCACAACACGTAGATAAAAGTGATAATCGAATAGATAGATAGAGAGGGAGAAGAAATTTCTTCTCGTCAGCCTCGCTGGGGTGCACTTAGTTTACTGTACCATATCATATTGCACCAGAAATATTTTGATTAACAGATTAGACAAAGGAGAAAGAGAAATAGAGAGATAGAGAAACAAAATATGATAAGTTGAAAGGACCAAAGTATCAAGCAGTTGCTACCCGAAACGAAGCATGTTTACCCCCTGTTATTGCCCTTCATCATCGTCAGACTTCTAATCAGATGGTCACGGTCTGATGAGCCGCCGAGTTGTATCAATTCGTCGGAGGGGATCGACGAAATAAATGTTTTTTTCTTTTCCTTTTCTGAGTTTAGTGTGTGACGAATGTACACGGAATTAAATGCGCCATGGGGATTCCAAGATGCTCGACGATGCTAGGGTTGGCTGAGCTCGGTGGAGGGGAGACTATGTTTGGCCCATTAGAGGCGAAATAAAACCACCAGCCAACATCACTTTGCCACCTCCACTGCGACACTCAGAGAGCATAGCCACGCCCATACACGTGGCCTGCGCACGTGTAGCCGCTCCTTCTGATCGTGGTTGGCCGAGTCTTTTTTTTTCTTTTTTAGGCATTGTTCCTGGTGTGCGGGGGAGATGGTGGATTGCTTCAGTTTAGCTGGGAGGGATCATTTTGGGGTGAGAAGATTATTTTTCAAGATGATTTGTCAGTGGTGTTTTTTTTTTTCAATTTAATGATGGCTGTCGGTGATACTGATATATTTTTTTTTTCAACTGATTCGGTTCCTTTTTTCACAGATCGATCTCGTTTAGGCTTAACTTGGTTTGATGATTTCTGTCGTCAGATTGGTATTAGTATTCGCTGCACAGTTGGAAATATGTCGATTTTTGGGAGTGGTAAAACTGTTGACTGCTCAAGTTAATGAAAAAAATCAATTATAACAGAATCGTCGTTTTTTTCTTTTTGTTCGGCTGCTATTATTGCGTATGGGGTATGGCTTTTTCAGTCCGGCATTCCCACGGTCATCCATCCAGTTAGTGATCGGGCTCAACGCTTCACTTTCCATAGCTCAGACTTCCTGCCGTGACAGTGCGCTAGCCTCAATACGACCGAATCGAACGGTTTCTTTTTAGATTCTTGTGTATCATGAGCAATATTGGGATTATTTTCAATGTATTTCAGTTTGAATGTTCTTATTCTCCACGAACATTTTTGATTGTGAAAATACTTTCATGTTTCTGTCCTTCGTTTTGACAAAAACTAATTTTTTTGTGAAATTTTATCTAAAATCCTATTATTCTCTGTGGAAACCATTGATTCATTTGGATCCGTGAATTGAAAATTCAGAACAGAAACGAGGCAAACTTATTATTATACCGCGGCTGCACCAGAAATTGTCAGAGATTCATCCTGATACTTCCCTCCAGAAAAATGTCCAGATTACCCGGAGAAAAAAAAATATAATTTTGCCAATCAAATGGTCTTCTGACAAGAATTTGAGGCGGTTTTTACGATGGGAATTCCTGTCATTTCGTTATTTGAACCAAATATGTTTGGCACAATTATATTTTTTTCTCAATGTAAAAAACGATAACTTTTGCCTTTGTCATTCCCCAAGAATATTTTCCAAATCAAACAATAACAATAACTTCTTCGTTTTTCTATTGCATCATAGAATGGCGATGATTTGACAATTATTAGTGTCGTCGACCAATTATTCCTGTCAATTTATAATAGTAACTCTCACATTCCAAAACACCGCAACAAAGGAATAATGCCCCATTCAAAAATCGATTTAAAATCTCCATAGAAAATCTCACTCCGGGAGAGGAAAAAAAGTAGATAAACCTCAGAGGGAAGAGACTCGGCTCTCTCGGGGCGACGCGGATATGTAGGCCCGTGCCCCCTGACCCCAGCGTAGGTTAGTTACGATATTGTACTACCGTGAGAGTCTCTTACTCGCCTTACAGTTCTGTGACTAGCGCGTACACTTCACTTCTCTCCGCCTGCTATAGGTTACGCCGTTTCGCCTCTACTGTCCCCTTCTCTCTCGGGCCCAACAGCCTCCACAACTCTGCAGATTACACCTGGTGTATCCGAACAACTTCTATCTATGTTCAATATTGCAGTTACGTATTTCTCTCTCTGTTTATTCAGCGTGTAAATTTATTCCCCCCGATTGGGAGATATTCAAATGATTAATTAGAAATCGTCAGGTTCCGTTTTGGCTTTTCTGATTTAGTTAACAAGTCTCAGGAGCATGTAAGCACAATTCACTTTTTGGGAGGACAGCCTGTTATCGCAAATGTACCAGAAAAATAGAAACCGGAAGTCAAAACATACAAGTATAAAAGAAAAGTATAATATAATAAAAGTATAACAAGTCCGAAATACAGATCTTTAACGCGATTCGAATGCACTTAGAGGAAAACGTATTTCTGGCTGAAAAATTAATTCTTGGTTCAAGAATATTCTTTACTATTGCAGAATTCTTGAGCCAATGTCGTCCAGAGAAGGAAAGTGATAAGGTTTTTCTTTCCTTGGACAACGTGCATACTTAAGAGACAAGAGAAAAAGATTGGCTCAAGAATTATGTGATCGTAAAAAATATTCTTGAAACAAGAATTAATTTTTCAGCCTAAAGTACGTTTTTCGGTCAGTGTGGGTGTAGTTTTTAAGAAACAAACAAAGTTAGAGTCAAACGAATTTTGTAAGGGCGATTAACTAGACCTGATTCAAAATTTGAAAAGTTTGAAAAACTAAAAAATTCAATATTAAAAAAACAGAAAAATTAGTAAATTGGAAAAAACGAAATTAGATTTTAAAACATCTTCTGATTTGTGAATTAATCTGACGCATGATAAATTTTTATTCAAGTTTTTATAAATCAAAAATGATCAATTCGGAAAATTTTTTAAGTATTTATACTGACTTAATACTCAGCGAGACCTTTACCCTAATGAATTTGTCATCATTCGTTGATCTAATTTTATATTTGGAGAGCCGGGCAAATTCGAACAATGTGTGATGTTCACTGAATCATGACATTTTACTTTGCAATTCACCATAAAATTGCCCCCAATTGTAATTGGAAATACTTCCAATAATTTCTTGTTGACATGGCAATGTCTCGAGAACAGATACACTCTGTATTTCTTTTATTCCATTACATATGTAAGAAGATTGAACACGTGTAATCCGACCATTTTACACGGTCTTATAAAATCAGTGCGATTGTTATCTCTTAAATTGATCTGATTACTATCTCATCGTT
>JAPYZM010000556.1:0-29195 GCA_030522845.1 Psyttalia concolor | reverse complement strand
ATCCTTTCCGGATCAGGCCAGTTAATTCTAGATTTGATCAGATCATACCTGATTCAGGCTACTTGGGTCTAGGTTGTTCTTAAATTAAGTGAACACGAACTGAAGTGTTACTTCAACACATTAAAGTAATTTGTTTTATTTTCAACTCTTCCATATTTTAATGTTCAATCAATGAGGCCAATATTGTGTGGATCAACTGGTTTTTGTTTTGGAGATTTATAATTATTGATAACCAAGTAAGGTTAAAATCACAATAAACATGAGGAGGAAACTAGTGACATTTGTGGCCAATGGTAAATACTTCAGAAAAATATGCCGATAAATCTAAACTCTAAAAATTGATAAAATTGAATCTTGCAACATTGATAAAATTCGTTGTCTGGAAGGTAAAGTATTCATCAAAATAAGATCAGAATAATGTGAGGCGGCTAGACTACAAATTCGGATTAGGCTTGCCATATTAAAACCTAACCAACATAATTGCAGAAAGAAGTACCAGGTTGAGGTCTGATCCATACAATGAAGACTTGATCAGAGCCATTATATTCAGACTGAGCTCAGTTTGAGATCGGACTAATCAAGTCAAAACCTTATGAAATTGAGTACCGGCAGACGGATATCAAGTTCAAGTCAGCCCCACCTGATTAGGACCTGACCAGAATGTGCCTTGAATATTGCGGATCAAGTAAACCAGCTAAAACATTGATGAGAATCTCATCCAATAACACTTGATTAGTCAAACTTGACTACTGACTGGTCCAGACTTGATCCGACATCAGGCGCGTCTGAAGAAATTTCCACTCGGGAAGCCGTCAATAAATTTTGCTGAAGTGCTACGGTAATTTTGCCTGAATAACCAAAGTACTAGCTATTGATATAATCAAACGGTAATTTCTACTGGATTTTTTTCTTCGTGTACGAGTATCAAGCGTATGCCTCGATCAGCTCACAGCAAAATAGATGATACATTTTGGGGCTCTTTTGATAGTCGATATTGGAATAATTCTGCACACATGAATGGAACAAAGGGAAATCCTCAGTGAATCTTTGGGGTGGAATTTTTTCTCAATATATGGAGGTAGTTGGGTGGACGAGACAGAGGGCTAGATACTCGGGAGCAATCGTTAAAATGAGAGGAGGATTCGCCTTCGGGCATTTTGGTGCATGCTTGTGCCGGAAAACTCGGGCGTATAAGGTTGTAAGGAAGACCACAATACCAATTGCATATACCATAGTTACACGGTTCTGTTGGCGGTACTAAGGGGAGAGTGGAGTGTATGACACTGTCCAAAACCGTTGGTAGCCGCAATGCGACGTGCTCTTCGCCTCTTTCCTGCAAGTTTTAAGGTCACTGTGGTTGTTAGCAAAGTAACAAACCAAACGGAGAAATTCCTTTCTCTCGGGGCTATGCACTTTGAACTCAACGATTTTTATTTGTTTTTTTTTTATTTTCTATTTTTCTTTTTTTGTTTGAGAGTGCGGTCATTTTTAGTCCAAGAGGCAGGTTGAAAGGCTCGATGTTGATTGACAGGGGAGTTTGAAGGATTTTTATTATATTAGACCAATGGTTGTGATTTTCAAACTAAACATGAAGTTATATGAAAATTGATGTCATGAATTAATAGTATTTCAAATTTATGAGCATTATAGAAACGGTTATGCCCGACCTACTTAAAATTCACAACATCATTACGAGTTTTGAATGCGTCATCCAATACAACTTCATGGTTTCTATCGATTTGGTTATATTAAATTGCGAATTTTCGTGAATTCTCCAAAAAACTGTATCCAATATTTCTCCTAAAAAATCGTGAATAGTGGATTGACTTATTTGAACTGTTTTTGAAACGAAGCAAAGTAAAGAACGTCTAGTTTACCGATGACGACGTTTAATAGAAAACGCTTCTCTCTATTTCTTTCTGTTTGAACTTAATCTCAGCAAATCGTACCTTTCAATATTTAATTAATCCTCTTGGGTCTTATTCCAAGCTAAGTTTTTATTTCCCTATGAAAAATCGTAATGATTCTTTTGTTCAAGCAAATAATTACATTTTTATGCTACAAAGTTCCGGTGGGAGTTTAACCGGCGAGGTGAGTATTTCCATAAATACTTTTTTCCTCACATTTTTAATGAAATGTGACCACAGCCAGATATGAATGCGCCGGTGTTTTAATTCTGACAAATATTAATTTCCCTCTGACGTCACAATGCACTTTTATACTCTATTGAGACATTCATAATTATTTATGATTCCTCTTATTTTACTGGGGCGCTGTTTGTAACTAATATGGACGTGATGAAGTATCTGGAAAAATGATTAAAAAATATAAGAAAGAAATATAAGGGAACAGGAATTGTGTGACGAGTACGCTAGTGGGTTATTTAGTTTGAGGCCATCAGGATTGCATACTGCCACCTGCTCCAGGCACCCAGACTCTTCTATTTTCCGACCTCGCCATGAAAACTACTTTCCTAATGTAATATCCTGGGATGGCGTGTGCATGACACTTTCACTGAATATTAGAATCATAAGGTCTACAACACCTGTTCGCTAAATCGTATTTACACTTGAACGAAAATTTATTTTCATCGTCACAAATTCATACATATTTATATCCACAAGATTGAAATAAAAAGCAAAAAATTAATTCTATGGCTGAATAAAACATTTTGTGAGCCCAGAGCCTCGTCTGCTCAATCATTAGAAAGGAGAACTTTCATAGCAAAAGTTAGATAACGTAAATATTTCATAATAATTTCATTTGCCTCATTGAATGGCGGTTTTTCAATGAAAAAAAAAACATTATTCTTTATGCATCCGACTTCGACCTGGATAATTACGGGAATTTTGTGTTTCTTGGTTCGCAACAGAAGCCTTGTAATCACATTTCTAAATCACATTTATTCAAAGTAGGTTTTGCTTCCGAATATAAGTGTTTGTAATCAGTCAAATTGAAGTTTTTGATTTTTCATGTTATATCAACCCAATACGATGCAATGAGTCCGAAAATGAAATGTTCAGATCGTGTTCGAATGTATTTACGTATGTATGTGTGTATGCATGAAATTTTTTTTCGATTTCGTCGATTCCTCACCAATGAATCGATGGAATTGAATTTTGTTTTTTCAAAAGTACGTATAATTGGGTACTATCCATAACCGTTGATTAAAATCCAATTCATTGATTGATTTTTTTTATATTTGAAAAAGTTTTAAAATGTTTTTTTTTCACGATAGTTAGATAAACAAAAATAAAAATAGTTAAATAAACTGAAAAAATTGGTTTCTATGTCCCCTTGACCGAGTTCGAAGATGAAGCTGATAGTAATAATTGTTATACCAATTTTTTTTGAAAATCCGTTGTTTTCTTCGTTTTTTCCCAATTTCATTGATGACTTTATAGATGAGGCGTCAAATGGATTCAATAATAGATTAAAAGGATCCTTTAGATACCAGCAAGGTGATGTTGAAAGTTAGTTATGATAACTGCATCCATTAATTTGCTTTTCATGCTTTTTCCTTCAAGGTAGCATTTTTGATGTCTTCTTCAAATGTGACGATTTGAATATATCTCGTTGTGCATAAATATGATATTTTTAATGAAGTTTACTTGAAATTTCAGTTTTTGACACTGGCAGGGAAGTTTCAAATGATGATTTGATTTCATTACTAATAATAAGGATTATTCCGACTTGACATCAGTTCTACGAAACGAAAGAAATATAACGGTATTGCATGCGATAGAGATAATAATATATGAAGTAATCATTTAGAAGTATATTTCTAATTTATTAGCACAGAAAACTATAGTGTATCCGATGCCAGAGCAATTTCTCACTTATTTTCGCTTAGTGACCCCTCTTTTAGGGTTGGCGTTGAGAATAAAAAAAGTCCGATTAACTATTCATGATTTTCATAACCAAAACCTTATTTCATTAAACCACATGTTATTTCTCCTCCACATAAAATATATTCACTCCTGCTAAAATAGTTTTGAAACGTTTCAGACTGCTAACATCCTCTTCTCCCAGCGTTCACCAGTCACTGGTGTACTAGAGTGAGACGAGCTTTTCATGTAACCCCAAAAAAGTAGATTAATCTCTCGTTGCCTCTTACCCATTCACAAACCGCCACTGGGGGTAATAGCCATGTTGGCCACTTTCACCCTCAAACTCTCCTACAATATCAGTTGACCCGCTTTCAGCTCCTCTAAGCGGATACATCAAAGATGTTTCCCAATTTTCATTAGATTCCCAAAGGCTTCTAATGATGGCAAGAAAAAAAAACTTTAATCACGTGCTCCGAGTAATTGAAAACAACTTAACAGTTATTCAGGAGTACTATTTTTACTGTCACTTTTATCCCTGTCCCAAACCCCCACAACTTCTCTCCTCCTCTTTCTCTTTTTTTTTTTGCTACGGCACAGGGGAATGGAGAAAATGACGTAGAAATCGAATTAAATAAATGAGGTGGAAGAGACAAATGTAAATAAGATTAGGATGGCCGTGGCAACGAGGAAAACGGAGAAACTACTTTTTTATTCTACGGGACCCACCAGCAAACACATTCATTCTCTCTTCTGTTCTCTTTTCATTCTACTCTCCTGCTCCGGTGTCCCCCTTCCTCCTGTCTTCTGGCCAAGCTCCACAATTCTCAGGGATCAACTAGAGAGTGGGTGAATCGATTATCGCGGGGAATGAGATGAAAATTCTAGTGCAAGTTCAATTGTCATTGTTTTTATCCTCTTCTTTATAGCACGGGGATTTTATTCATTAGGGACATTTTCCTGGACTTTCAATGGAACATTGGTCAAATGAGCTTTTGAGACTAAGACTTTTTTAAGCCCTTGAGTTAAGACTCTTGTAAGCTTGAATTTTCAATTTCTAAAAATTTCAACTTGCGACTTTGAGAAGGACGATATAAAAATTCTTTGATGGAAATATCAATTTTCGAAATGCTCAACTTAAGATTTCTGTACCTCAAAGAAACAAAATAAAATTTGTCTTAAATTTCGTAGTTTTTTCGAAGCTCAGAGGTACAAACGTCTGTTTATCACGCCGTGCAATGAAAAAAATAGTTTGTTACACGTGGAAAGACTGGGACAATAAATCTCTCTTATGGAATAAAATGACTTGCCACAAGTAAACATGTCTAAATATTTCCGTTTGATATCTGTGTATTTTCTTTGGCCAAGTGAATTTACTTGGCAAAAGAAAACTCTTTTGAGGAGAGAGTTTTTTTTGAGCTTTTTCAATGAATTAAGAAACGCTTTTCCGTACCTATATATATCGACCATTGACATCATTGAAGTATTCTTTGATAGCCAAAAAGTCTGTTCGTCTGCCAAAAGCGATGTTTACGACAATACTACTCATCAAAATTTGAATGTGACATTAATATTGTCAACAAAGCTGAAAGTATTTCCTCCACTACATTCCTCGTAACTCAAAATCCCGCAAAGTTCAACCAGAATCGAAGCAAGTGGAAAAGAAATTTTAGACATGTGTCTGATGTACGTGAACGAGCGAGAGGGGGGAGAGGGTAACTACTGATGTGGAAGCGGCAACAATTTTCACTGCTCCGGTTTTCCTTCAACCGCGTGCAGTTCGAGAGAAGAAGTTGAGTATGAAAAGAAGATAAAAAGAGCAAGAAGCATTCCCTAAACGTTCGGCTGAAGATGGTCGGGTTGCAAGGGAAAAAAAGTGAGTCGAGAGGTGGAGAAAAAATTAGGCGGAAAGAGAGGGCTGACGGTACGGAAGGTTCTTAGACCAGTGGCTTGGGAGGCCAAAGCAAGCGATGTACATGAGGGGATGGGTTGTCCCGCATTTTGCTGTGCTCTATGGATCCAATGTGCAGTCAAGCTGAACGACTAATTCGGAACGTGCGACGACTCGGAATTCCGTCTGCTACAGTCGACGTGGCTCGTGGATGCATCGTGGCCCACTCGGCGGATACAGGAGGAACTCCTGAGGGATAACTCGGCCAGGGAGGAGAGGGAATGAGAATGTCGACGCCATGATCTATCCCTTTTGGCTTTCTGTCCTCCAGCGACTATTGATGAATATCCGTAATATCTCGTTAATTGCTATTCCGGTCCACACTCGTCTTCATACTTGCGCGTAATCATTCTAATGAAATTGTCCCTATCGATTGGTTATTTCGAGTTCATTATTATTGAATTTATTTATGATAGTGATGTTGTACGAATGTTTTATGTGTGAAAAAATGCAAATATAAAATACAGCAGCTGCAAATTAACAACATAATCTCCAGTTAAGATGTTAAAATTAAAAATTGACGCTTTCAACAGTCTAAACGTTAAACATTCAATTTTCAATTGGACAATTCTTTAATTTTTTAATTTAATTTTAAAAGTATCAACATGAGACAATTGAAATCATTTTACTGACATTTTTCAAAGCCTTGCCTTGAAACATATGCAAGTAATTTTGAACACAGAGGATACAAAAAACGTTTTGTTCATAAATTTAATGAATCTTGTGATAAATAATTATATTCGCCGTGACAGATTATAAGCTTTGAATAAAATGAGATTGTTATGTGCAGAGAAATTCTGCCAGTATTGCTCACTATCTCCAACCCACATTTTTTTTATTCTAGTGTTGTATTCGTTGTGCACGATATTACATAATAAAAGTTCTAGCCTGAAAACCATTCTTGATACAGTGCCAATTACATGAATTTATGGACGCAACATTATATCTGACCGTGAAAATACTTTAAAATTCTCTTGGCAAATCTCATCTTTTCGTCTGTTTCGTCTACGTTAGAGAAATTATTCAACCAAATAATGTTAAAGTTAATTGTTAATGAATAGTTAATATTGATGATTACAGAATTGATGATTTTGAACTTTTCATTCCGACATAACTAGTTGCCATGATATTAGTACTTTTCATTTTTCTTGATTGAGAATTAAACTTATAATATCAAGCAAGGATGGAAATAGGCAGGCTTTTAAAAGTTCTTCTTTAACTTGAAGTTTTTATATCACGTTCCATCCGTCGTTCGTTTTTTTTGTTCATAGAGATGAATGAGGTGGAAAAAAAGTTTCATCGCCGGGCCAAGTCTGCAAGCTACAAAAGAAAACTCGTGAATAAAAAAAATCAACTGGAACGAGTAAAAGCTCGTCCATATGCATGCGTGAATATCGATTATCTCGATATCGAGTAGGATTTTTTCTTTCGTAAGGAAAAAATCATTCGTGTTTTATCGCAACACAAAAAGTGGAGTATCACTTTTGAAAAGTTATCAACTTTCATGGCTCTAAACCTTTTCAACCCCATATAAGAACAATATTTGATACATCAACTTGTTATCAACCTTGTTAATTATCAACAAAAAAAATCCATCAAAGAAGATAATTAGAAAACATGGGGAAAGAACCCTCGAGTAACGCTTGAGAACTTTTTATTTACAACTCGTTAAGAATTCATTTTCACTTCTGCTTGAGTGAGTAAATACGAAAGGGCAAAGGAAGGAGAAGAGGACGACCGTGAGTCCAAGTGCAGTTTTCACGTGGTTGGTGTGCTTGCAACCGCAAAGAAGAAGAAACCCCCAGGAGCCGGTAAATAATGGCTGCGAGTGTGAGCTATTTATCAACGTGTTGGGCTGGCTGGGGCTGTAGCAATGACTGAGAGTGGGGGGGAGATGGAAGAAGCGGGGATGAGGAATGGAAATATGGAGTGAAAATGAAAATGATAAGAGAATTGTATATCAGTGCAACGGATTAGAAGCGTTCTTCCCCGCTCACAGGAATGCGATTAGTTGCAGTAGAAAACGTTTTTCACTCCAGTTGATGCTGTAGAAGTTGTAGAAAATTAGTGAAAATTCCATATGGAACTTAGAAGCTTTTTCTCATTAATTTTCTATGAACAATCAATTTTACATTGAAAAAAATGTTGATATTGAATTGTGAAATACTTACCCATGAGCTTTTTAAAAACACATACCTTCAATAAATCTTAAGGTATACATTTACATCCCTAGGGCCGTGAATGAATTGAAATATAAAATCATTCGAAAATCAAATAGACAGAGATATACTAAATATTATTCTGAACTTAAACATTTTTCATATGTATTTTTCAACACAAAATTATTCTTTCCATTCTTCTAACTCCCTCGCCTTTCTGATTGTCAGCAAAAAAAACATCAAATGTATACAAGCATCATGTTCAATGAGAAGAAAATGAGTAATCCTTATATATAAAATAATAACTCCTTATCTTTGATTTTTCTATTTAATTCTAGTTAATAGTAGTTTCGTAAAAAATTACTCAATTTCATTAAATTCATTAACTTCATAATTCTTGCATTCTTCATGAGCAAATTATTTGAAAATTTGTACGATTTCCGTCCCACATATTACACATATCAGTAAAATAAATATCCCTATAACAAATAAAACTTATCCAAAATGTAATTTGAATAATCGGAATCATTATTCAATTCGGCTGCATACACTCTTCTGGCAACCATTGAAATATCCGTAAAATCAAGAGGGATAATTTAATCAGTAAAAATAATCAGTTCGAAACATTAATCAAAGTATAAACATATAATGAGTAAATGAGGAAGTTAATTTCGTTGTAAATTTTCGGCATTGTCGGGTAAATTCAACCAGTTGGGGAGTACAAAAATGGCACAAGCGGGATGGGGGATTGACTTCACTTTATGATTTTGTTAACCCATCGCTCGTTGTGTCTCAATGAGAATAAAAAATGCAGTTGCCAGGGCTAATGGACGAGGGCGCGCGAAACGCTAATGCAAATTCACTTTGGTGAGTTTCATAGAGAACACCCTAACTCTCTTTCCATCTCTCCGCCACCCGCGCTTCCGTCCATTTTACAATTAAAGCTCACTTTCACCCTTTCCCCACTTTTTATGAGACAAAAGACGCGCCACTCTGTCTTGGATGGGCAAAATTAATTTTCAACAATCGTTCGTAAATGAATGGTCATTCTATTTAATTGGAATAGTGCTAATAACTGTTATCATTTCCTTATTATTATTTTCTTTCATAGGAGAATTGAATATCTGTTATTAATTGGATTCAGCATGTCGTTGGGTGAATCTATTGGATATTTTGATACATTTCTTGTGTTACCATTATTTCTCATAATGAGAATAATTGATGCAGTATAATGACTCCACTCAATAGTTAATTACACGTTGAAATAATTTCCGCGAAATACGAGAATGGATTTTTTTTTTCATTTAGTTATGCACATATCTCCCTTTTTTTTAACCTTTCATGGGCGGAAAAACACGGCAGTTGCGAGTAATTATGCAATTATTATTCAAGCCTACGAGCGAGGGAAGTTGAAACGGTCTCGTGCCGACGTAAAAGGGAAATATAAAAGCTCCTACACGTCCCGTTGACCTGGACGTTGTTGATTTTCTCTTTTTTTTTGTCATTCCATCCAAGCTGGAATGTCAGCATTTTTTTAACCTATACAGAGTATGCCAAAAAAGTACTCTGTACTCATACAGCCGCACGAAATTACATTTGTTGTGCTTTTTTTCTTTTTCTGACAACACAGTTTATGGTTTTTTTCATTTACTTTGTTGGATTTGGAATTTACACGGTTGAGGTGAACTCGAAAAGCGAGACGAAAACAAAAAATTGAGATTTTCAATGTTTTCCAAATCCGGATAACGTTTTATTTGTAAACTTTGGAAATAGCTAAAAAAATATGGACGATGACACTTTATGATATTGCAAAATTGCTGGGCGATTTTTGCTCTCTTAAAAAATTTCAAATGTATGTATGTAAATCTAATTATCGACTGGATATTTTGATCTGCTTTTTGGATGTGACAAAATCAAGAAATTTCACCACTGAAAAAATAATTGAAATGTGGATTGAATTCCTGCTATCTTTTCGAATTCAAAAATCCTTTCCTTCCTTTCAAGCATTACAACGGTTGAAACTCCGGTTTTTAATCAGTTTCCATTGAGTTTCTAACGTTGCTGCATTGTAAAAACTGACCTAAACAAATCCTCCAACCGTCCTATTAGTTTTCTGAAGTAGCCCAATAGTAGGGAAGAATTCTACTCTGGCAAGACGACATTTTCTTATTAGCACGAAACCTCAACGTTTATAGTGCATTGGCGAAATCCAATGGTAAAATATGAGGTTTGTCTGAAAATCCTTATACGGTAAAGTGTCCTGCAGTAGAGGGTTGACCAAGGAGAAGTCAGGGCTTTGTGTACTTCTGTGGTAAGACATTTGCTGGCAAGGGAGCAGTCCGTTACCAGGCTGATGTGTTGTCGTGAGGTGCCTCAATTTATAGGCAATTTGTCCCACAGCGAAACGCTTTCCTCTCTCTGCAGTATTCCATTACACTTCCTCAATGGAGCAAAATCAACCGAAAATATTGTATTTTTAGGATTTTATGGACTGTTTATGGATTTTTATTAAATTTTAAGTTTCCTAATTTCGAACTTTTATCGCAAATTCGGCCTTCAATTGTTACCCTTTAGTCGATTCACATTCGCATATAAGTCGATTACACGACAATTTCGAATGGAACAAATAACTGAGAGGATACTGGATTATGAACGAACCCTTGTGATCAGCTGGAACTCAATTAGAGTATTCCTTGATTGTTTTAATTACAATGGCAAAACTATTGTAGAACAATAAATCGAGTGGTCGCTTGAGGATCGATTGACTTGAAGAAAAGGAACAATCGAAACACGATCGACTGGAGGGTCAGTCGATGCTCTTACTCAGAATGGAGGATTGACGTGGAGAGAGGGAATAGTCAGTCGATTTTCTTATTAAAAATGGGAAGACTATTCTAAAATGATAAATAAATTGATCGCAAGGGGTCTTTCATAACTGAAATTTTCTAGTAATCGATTCCATAAGTGGTCGATTTATGTCGGATTCTATCGACGGATATTCAAATGGGAATCTACGGGAATGTTATTCAATAAACTGAGCAAATCGGTTCTTCAATCGACAGTCGATCCAATCCGAAACGGGGGTTCCGCCAGTTACCGTCCCAGACTGAACTTGAGTAAACCAAGCTTGGCCCTGTTGCCATCGCTTGGCAATTGCTACTGGGGAAGGATGCTGGTTTTGTGGAAATTAAAATGAAAACAATTACACAAACTTTAGAAATTTTGAAAAGTGAGGGTCACTCAGTACCACTGACAGTGCATAAGCTCTTGGGGCGTGAGCTCCGAATAAAGAAGAAAAAATACAAATATAAAATTGGAGTTTACGTTTATTTAGGTATTGCTAATGGTCTGAATAATCGAATACTATCAGAGGAACACAACGAAGATATTATTCTTATTGTTCTTAGTGTTCTTATTTTCATCGATGGCATAAAAATCTACTAACATTCGAAGGGACAGTTGTGGCTGATTGTTTTTCTAAATCTCTCTCCCCATGCTTAAATTAGTCGTGGTTCAAGCTTGACCTAGTTCATTCCCACCTGGGCTAGAGCGAAGCATCTCTTCACTGTGTCGAATCAAAACTAAACTTTCAATGATAATATCCATTGTTAAAATACAAATAAGTGTTTTCGTTATTTCCATCCCCATAATCCAATAGGCATCATCATAATTAATGAAGTTGATACGCTGATCGAAGCCTCGTCTCGAAAATCCTCTTCTAAAAATTATTATCAAATTGTTCATAACTTTTTTTTTCTAATGGTGTGCAATAGTCTATGAAACTGACCAAAGAAATGACGACCTTCAAAATAATCAAAGTCCGCCTATCGAAATTCAACTTTTTGTGGAGACTTAAACATGTGTTGGTCGAGTACTGGAAAAGAGTGAGAACTGCATGCAATGTTCCACGTCGTTGTAGCAATTAACCGTTGCAATTGCGTCGGCCGTGTTGCATTCTGCCACAACAGCGTTACTGGCCATCTAGCGTAACACCAGGGTACACCCCCGTGGCATTTCTCCCAAGCGTACTCACCCAACTGAGTGAACCGAGGGATCCACTCTCAACCAAAACCACCGGAGAGTGAGAAAGAGAGGCATCTCCTCCGGTTTCATTTCCTCCCTTCCATTTGGTTCGCTCGGATCTAAGCAAAGAGAAGAGAACAGTCGAGGGTTGTTGCCCCCTTCACCTGCAACCCCTCAGGTTTCTTCAAGGAACGCCAATTAAACTAAATTCCTTCTGCCTTCTCTATTTATTCAATTTTTGTTGTTCCACTGTTTTATGCCCGTTTTTTACTGAAGCATGCAATTAACTGACTCGATCCAATCTCCTTAAATTATTCCTCAGGTTTTCCAACCCCCTGTTGCTTCGAGTATTCAGACAGTGTGAGAAATTAACTACGAAGAACTGAGGAAAAGTAATGAGCCTCAATTTTTTTGTTGAATTCTCAACGGCAGAAGGGGAAACAATAATTATCGGAGTTTCATGTCCGATATTCACGAGTTTCTCGTATAAAGAAAGGTCTCAATATTTCCGATGAGGGGAAAAAAATCTTCCTTGCAAAACCATTACTGGAGTTCAACTGCACAGTTATCAAAAGTATATTTAGAATGAGAAAATGGGTCGTGCAGCCGTAACAAGTCCTTCTTGATATCAAGAAAGTTCTCGATATACGGATCCGTTTTTTCCACAAGCGTAATGCTACCAGAGTAGTTCTTGAAAGACCGCTGATCAATTATGAAAATATAAATTATTGTCGGATTTACGGCCCATGAATATAAGTTTGCAATGCTCTGAGGAAAGTTATTTTGTCAATTAAATATTCTCTGGACAGAGAGTTAAACATAGATTTTGTACATAAATTTCTGTCATTTAGTTATCTAAAAAATATTTCATAGACTAAATTAACTTCTGAACGTTTCTGATAGAAAAAAACATTTCTTCATTCCAGAAATATACTGGGCTTCAATTGCACAGCGAAAGTTACTCAAGACGAAAGTTAGAAAGAAAAAATGAGTAAAACGTCTCGCAACGGTATCTAATCCGGCTTTGTATCAAAGCGACCAGCGTAAAAAAAGTCCTCGTAAATAACTAAACGTCGTCTTTACTGCAAGTCGATAATAACGTTATACCCATTCACCCAACTACTTTTATGATCGTCCATGGCCGGAAGTACGTAGACTCATTTCCCCGGTGGAACATAATCATCGGGTCCATTTTCCGATATGCGTCCTTATCGCGGTATATCTCACTCCGACCCTCTTGCCTCTTTTTTTCCCCTCTCGAGTGAATTTCGATTTTAAAACTGAGAACGAGATAGTGAAATGGCAGCAGCCATCAGAAATAATAAAACCATTCACTTTAGAGTATCAGAAAGAGAAAGAAAACACTCGAATGGAAAATGGTATGTTCAATCAAGACAAGTTCTGGTATTTTTCTCGGCATAATAATTGAATTTGCAAGTATAAAAAATTTAAATTATGCTATTTACGACTAGATAAGTCAGAAAATTCCACTGAAAAATCACAGTATCGAAGACTACATTTTTAATAGTACTAATAATCATTAATCAATAATTATCATTAATTCTATTTAACAGGAATTTTTGAGCAACTATAGCATTTCTTACCGTAATTATGGATAAATTAAAAATAACTGTGAAGTATCCTTTAATTTTAGTGTCATTCACTTTAGCTCATAATCTCATTTTACCATCCCTGCTGTTAACAAATTATTCTCCATTAACGAGTGATAAAAAATTAAATAGCCAATTCACCGAATTTTTTTCTGAGTTCATTCAATAGCACAACTGAACTGAGAATGGTAGCTTTCATTATTTTTGCTTGAATAGTGAATTTTCAATGATAGCTTTTCTATGAGTTCCAGTGGAACGCTTATGGGAAAAAAACTTCCCAAAAGTGTATCGAAAGTTTCAGCCACAAATATTTTTCTCCGAAGTCTGTACATTATTTCCAAACCATCACAATAATTGATTGGCGAAATTCTGAACTGAAAAAAAAATATTGAAGTGTTTAAATATTTTCGAAACCAGTAGTACAATTATTTACAGTAATTTTATTTATTGATTAATTTTAGATTATACTTTCAATTGGTCGTCTGGCAGCGTGCAGAAAAAAAGAATTGGTCAATATAAAACCCGATGAAAGAGCGGACTTTTTTTTTCACTGGTAAAAATTCCGTCTCATTCGCGAAAAAATACTCTATTTTGTAACGTAAACAATGCCAAATTAGGACTCCAAAAAATCTCCAAATAATCCATCCTTTCACAATACAAAAATAAACTGACAATTGTTTCTTCCGAAATTTTCTATCAGTGTTTCACTGAGCTGATAAAAGTCGAATAGAACGAGAAGTAGTAACAGTAGATGTAGTGGGTGGCATGAGTACCGGGAGTGTACCGTAACTTTTGTAATTGAGTTTAGCCGTCTTGTGCCTCCTGCAGATCCTCGATTCCTCTCACGCTATATAAATCCATGTGCATCAGCTCACACCATCCTCCCCTCCCCTCCCCCCCCCCTCACCCTTCTCATTCCACCCTTCACATCACCAATGAGGGAAAACGTTGGAAACACTCTCAGGTTTTCATCCGCCCTTCAGGGGTAGAAGATAGACAACGCGCTTGTGTTTCAAAGAGCCCTCCCACAACCAGAGGGAGACACTGCACTTTTGACACTGACTACGAAACGCAAAGTGCTAGTAAAACCCGCGAGGCGATCCTCAGGACGTAAGAGGAATTCGAAGTGCCTCGGAGTTTTCTGTGTAAGGTGAAACGAGGGAAAAAAGTTCGAGGAAAAAAAGGAAAAGCTGAAGAGAAGAAGAAGAGGGAAAAGAGCAGGGAATTTGCCGGCTTTGAGAGTCTCATTAAAAGTCATCCGGCTCTGTGAATAATTCTTCGGGTGGGGGATTATCTCGAGTTGTGTAACAATATTGCGAGGGTACTTTTCGGGAGGAATCAAACGTGAAGAATTAATCGGATTACATCATTCCCCACTTCGTCTTCTCCGGCCGATGATTTTTTAATTATATTGAATGGTGAGTTCAAGTCACTGAGGGCTAGGGATACTGAAAAAAATATCATGTGGAGAAGATAAATGCACGGGACGAAAAGTCAAGGAATTATCCATAAAATCACAAGTTTCACTGTTTATAACGGTAATCGGAATGTAAAATTTAGTTTCATGATATATTTGACAAAACATTTGGCTGTCACAGAGTGTTTTCTTCTGAGAGCAGAGTGGAAATCTACTTGGAGTATAAATGTAATTTCTCGTAATTTCCCTCAGGAGTGATAAATTTTGATAAATTTTTGACACTCGCCCTTGAAGAAGTCCCTTTTCCGCCACTGCTTTTTATGCAAAATGTGACACTTTCGGAACTCTTAAAACAGTTACCGAAAAATTACTTATTGGTAACTGAATTTACTGTTCAATCGCACTAGCTGGCATTGCAGTCACAATAGGTAGCGCAGAAGCTACGTTGTCAAATAATCAGGTGTCGTTCTCGCTATTAGTACGTGGTAACTGAGAACATCTGCCTCATCATCTCAATTGAAGTACATCAGCCAGACGAAGCCATTAGGCGTTACGTATTCATTAAAGCCTACACTGGAGAAATATTTGTTGAGTTGTGAAAGACAGGTCTTTTTCATTCTTGAAGAGCACATAATAGTATATTTCATAACAAGTGAAAAAAATGGTTTGTGGCGAGTGGGAGGTTTCTATCACGAGCCGAAAGCGAGTGATATAATCCCACGAGTCAAAAACCACTTTTTTCACGAGTTACGAACATAATTTTTCATCTCAATGTGTCGAAAAGGATATTTCCCTTTTGTTTTTAATTTGCAGGTGTCAATGTACACCTTTGCTTCCGTATTGCTTTCGTATAGAGGCTTTGCAATCGCACAATTTAGACATTTTCTCATTTTCATCGGAAATTATGTAGAATGGTCTGAAACGTAAAAATACAAAGTTTGGCGACAATAATAATTTGTGAACTTGTCACGTAATATACGATTTCATCATTTCTAACGATTATTTTCACTGCTTTTACTACCATCCGTCATGTTTGGTATTTATTCAAATTTCTACACGAAAAGGAATTCGCAGCACAAATGATAAAACTCACAATTTGCTTGTCCATTGTGAAATTGAAACGGAAAATTTAAATGCCTGTATCGTAATTTTTCAGATGATTCAGATAAAAGTTATGGTACTTTCTGGAATGTTCCGTCATTGTAGGTAAAAAGTGGGTAACAGTACCGTAATATTGGCCACCACTACATTTCATCCGGAAATTACCGAAAAGATAAGACACAATTTTTATTCAATATTTCTCTGCGTTTATAATATTAAAGCTCTGGTTCTATACCTGGCTAGGAAAATGGGGGAGGGCAAAATTTAACACTCTAATCTCACAGTTTCACGGCTAAAGCGATAATGTCGTAAAATAGACAACTGTGTCTAGCCAAGGTTTTACCGTCAAATGAGTATTTTCTCTTCTCCTTCGACAGACACAATATCAAGAGTTGGGATGGAAAAAGCAAAAATTTCTGAAGAGACCAATATTCATGAAACCATTTTATGCAATTAAAAGCAAAGTTCTGACCAAATTTTCAAGTCAAAATTAATGCGTAAATGGAAAAAAATTATCATTCTTTTCAAAATTCTACCTCTAAATAGAAAACAAATGGTGGGGACTTCGGCGTTAGCAATAGCTCACTTGATGTTTTATTTTCATTCAATACATTTATCTGGCATGATGAATCATTGTGGGAAAAAGACGCTATACTCCAATGCCATCTATTGATTTTTTTTCGCACTTTTTTCATGGAAATTCATCTTTCTGGTACGAGAAAATGACGAGAAAAGAAAGATCATACTGTGCGCAGTTAGTAACGTACAAACTCTCTGAAAAATTGACAATTTTCTGGAGATCTCAAACTCCTATAGAATTTGGGAAATTTTTAGTTCTCTAAAAATGGGGACACAATTAAGTTCCAGTATTGGAAAAAATCGGGAACTTTTCGAAAAGTTTGAGAAAATATAGGTGTATTTCAACAAATTCGCAGGTGTTTGTAGAATTTCAATGGAATTCTAATCTTTCATTCACTTTGAATAATTAGGCAGTTGCTACGAAAATTTTTCCCATTTCTTGAGTTACTTCCACAAATCCTCTCATCTTTTCATTCATTTGAGAGGATATTATTTGCTACTTCTCGGCAAAATCAGAGGTGTATTTTTCCAGGAGTCTAAAAGCTCTACAAATTTCGATTTAGCTCTCCAGTGACTCTTTGATACGTACACATAGTTCTAACGGAGCCGACACTTATCTGCGCTCTCGGGTTATATCCTCAAGCATGGAATGAACTGAGAGGGTTGTGGGTGTGAGGAAAAGAGAATGAGCTAGAGAAGGAGAGTAGTAGAGTGCAACGGGCAAACCCCGCAGGATCATCACGGTATCAAGGCTATGGTGCGGGCGAAGAAGAGGGTATTACTTCCCTGGTAAGATAGCCAGCTCCCTCAGGATCTCATAAATCCTTTGGTCCGAGAGAGGTTCAAAACCCCCTCCGAGTGAGTGAGAACCAAAAAGGGGTTGTAGGAATGAAAACACTGAAGATATTCTCTTTGGAATGTTGGGATTCTCATGTCAAACTGCAATTCCCCAGATAGAGGAATTAATTTTACTCTTCATGATTCAAGTTCATTCCTTATTAAATTGAATTGTCAGAATATTGACGATTGACTTCCATGACTTGTCGATGAATTGTGTCAGTGGAGAAATATTCACGAGGTCCATTGAGGGTGAAATATCGAATCGATTGTGAATAAAAGGAGCGTTTAAAGTGTCAAATGTATTCACCTTCAGATCCCTGCTCTTGTCCTGGGGTGAGAAAGAAGAGGGGCGTTTATCTGATTCACTATAAAACTGCCATCGGCGTCGTTCCGAGGAGGGCCCCATTGAAAAAAAAAGAGCAAGGAAAATGGTTACCTAACGATTCTATCTTGAAACTCCCGGTATCCCAATTGTCCCATTAAAAAACCATAAATCAACAATTCTTAGGATGACAAAAGGAGTGCAAACATTGAGAATATTGGGGTTGAACGCGATCGATGAATGTCCTGTCAAAATAATTTTTCAGTCGTTAAATAAATTATGGGCTATGCTTTAGAGCTTCGAAAGTAGCGTAAAAATATAACCAATGAGAGCTCTTTAAATCAAGTTATTTTATCAGTAATTGATGGAAATATAGTCTTCAATTCTGGAAATTCTAGTCCTAAATATTCGCGATTTAAGTTAAACTATTTTGATTAATTTAAATCAATGGCTAATATCTGACAGAAAATAGAAATATAGATTTGAAATTATTAGGATTCATTTTCTGAGAATTAATAAAAATCATGTAAATTTAACTAAATTTGATTTAATCATATAAATTTAACTTCGCGAAAACTACAAATCGACTGTATTCTCGAAAACTCGTGAACGGCTCGTCCTTTTCTTTGAAAAGAAAAGAAATTCTCTATAATTAAACAACCTTTTTCCAAAGCCCTCGACCACGATTATGTCTTACCCCCAAACTGTACGCTGCCTCACCCTCGGGGAGATTTTGAACTGACTGAGTAGCAGTGGGATATTCTCCAAACTCCCGTCCGTCGAACTTGACGCAGAAACTTTGAGACGATGCACACACAACGGAGGCACGCTAATCTCCAACGACTTATGCGAGTTAGAAAGCCGAGATTATACATACACGAAGAAGCTAAAGCACCGATTAGCCGTTGTCTGGGTATAGATATTCGTCGACGTTATGAAGCCCCAACTCGGTCATACCGTTAATAATTTAATCAGGCCTCCTTGCTTCCTTCCTTCATCTTCCATTTTGCTCTCTCGGTCTTACTGTACTTTACCACATGACTCAAGCTTTTGTCTTCAGCCATTGGTCATAAAACCGGAGGGGAGAATGATAAAAGAGAGTAAAAAAAGCCCAGTAAAACACGTCACGTCCGAGACAAATCGTCACGTCGTGTTTTATGAAAATGGCAGCTTCGTGTACGTTTGAAAGCACCGAACCCCACTCCCACCCTCTTTCTCTCGCTCTGTTACCGACGAAAAAAATGTACCAAAAAATTGTTAAAAAGTTGAACAACACAGAAGTACTAAAATATGTGCACAAGTCGGTAGAGTTGGATCAATGATTTTGAAACGAGTTTGAAGAGAAAAGGCCTTGTACGTCCACTACTCACGAGTTCGTATTTCATTTGGCGTCGTTCCCGACGTCTCATTGTTGGCTGTACGCGTCAGCAGACGATGTTCATACAGAAAAGCCATGTCCGCAACTCTGTCTCTTCGTTTACACAACTGCCAACATTCGTACGCTGTACACATGGGCATTGGGGGTTTGAAGGGAGATGCTTTTCCATTTGGTGGAGAGTAACTTCTCCTCTGGTACGTTTGCGATGCATCCCTTTCGCCTGCCACCCACTGCCAACCCATCCCTGGCCTTATTGGATCGAGTTTTCGATAAAAACACACACACACCATATGTGCGATCGACGCTCCTGAAAAGAGCTAGGCCCTCTGAGTGGATTGGCGTCTGTCGAATCTCCCCGTTTCATTGCAACGGATACTTTTGTCCTGTGTTATACTATCAATCCTTTTGTTTACTACTGTCAACGGTGGAAGTTGATGAAGAAAGGTTTATTTCAAAGGATTTCACAAGATGAAAATTAAAGAGACAACAAGTGGTGTACAATATGGTAACAGCTCATTATTGACAACTATAAAAATCACCCAGGAAAAAATAATGACAGAATTGAGGATTCTTTAATCCCACATCGATAATATTCAAAATAAACCATTCACAATCGAAAATTTTTCTAAGATTGGAATGATTTTAGAGACTTAGAGAAATGGTTCCTGAATTTGAATATCCGGTATTCCCAACTTGGAAATTAAATACCCAATTCCAAAAATATACTGCCAATATGAATTTGTTCAATGTTCGTTACTACTGAATTGATAGTATTGAATCCTGATCTGGAGGCATTCTTTGCGTATATGAATGTTATTTACGAAGAGACAAACTATACCAATTGTAATTTCAGTAGAATCTAAATGAAATTATAGATGTGTGACCAACAGAGGCATCAGAATTGAATATTTTTTTATTTTAAGGAAAACGCATGGTGTCGCTAATTAGACACGTAACTTTTGTACAAACTGATTAAATCTTGCAAGACAATTTCAGTTGACAAACAAACAGATGTCATTTATTCTAATGTGTGTCGAAAATTTTGCAAAAACAGGTTCAGTGTTGAATTTTTTGTCCAAACTATTCCCAAATCTATTTTTTCATGCTTTATTGGCCGCTTAAAAATGTCGTCGTTTAATTGAGTAGTACGGGTGGTTTACATCGTCAACCATGAAGAATTACCAAGTAAAGGTTGGCCGAGCGTAGACCAACCGGGATCGCATTTCCGGTCTCAGACCACAGTAACGGAGCCCGGAGGGGGTTATACGAACCGATCGTATCGGCCCGTCTCGATATTGTCCAGGAACGGCCATTATATGTCCCAAGCTAAAGCCAAGTTGAGCCTGCCGGCAAAATCCCAGTACTCCGCCCCCAAACCTCTATTCCTCAAAGATTTCCTGTCTACTGCTCTCTCGGTTGCTCATGCCTTTTCATCTGGCTTAAATTTCTCCCTCTTCCCCTCTGCACTTGTTTCCACCCTTTCCTTCGGCTGCAAGTTCGGGATAGATTTTTCACACTTGTGAATAAGAGGGATATCTCTAACACTGAGGAAATCCCCTTTCCTTTGTGACTTTCTTTCTTCTCTGGGTGAGGGATATGTGTTATAGGAACCAGAATGAGAATGAGAAAATTACTGATTTATTTTTATAAACGATCCTAGGGGAAGGAGAGCTATTACTGACAAAGGTAAAAAACCGAGATTTACACTTTGAAAAATTGATTCAACGAGTTATCAATATACACTGTAAGAAAATTGCTACTGAAATTTCAAGGAAAAGTTGATGAGCTTACAATAGAATTTGAATTGTTTTATAAGGTTGATTAATATTCAAGTTCGACAAGCATACGAGTGAGTGAAATCGACTGAAGTAAGCAACTGTCATTGATCTGAATTTTTAACTAGCGTCATTGAATTGTTGGTTGTGACCAACTGCACACAAATTTGCTGATTCTCCAGCACTATTTCTGTTCAACGCATTTAATTTATTAGTATCTGGGGTCATCACACACTCTTAGGTGGTAAGCCAGAGATGCAATTGCTATTGTAGGCTGGGAGAAAAAGAAATTCATTTTCATTTGCAGTTTGTTGTTCATTTTCAGGACAACAACACTAAATGTACCTTGGGGATAAACGATTCATAAAATTTCCAATTTCACGACACCAAAATCCGGAAATTTCTCAGTAATTTCAAAACTAGAACTAGAAATAGCAGCCGATAAACAACAATTCTTTAATGCTTTTAAATGGACAACGGAGTGTAAATATTGAAGGCTTACACGAAATTATCAGTGAGACCTGAACTTTTATGAATGCTGTTCCTTGAAATCGTCTTCGCGTGTCATGGTCCTGAAAAAAATAAACGTACATTGAAATGAAAGTTCTGGAGTTCTATTGATCCTCAGAGAACCAATGAGTACAAAGTATTCGGCTCCCTTTATCTTTTTGGCGGAATCTTGAATTTCCAGTGATGAAATTCTTTGAAATTCGGGCAAAATGAATTTATAATACGAATTTTCGAGATGTATATGGCCAATCTTAGATAAAAATGTTTAACAGCCTACGCGACAGACTTTTCACATTACTGAGAGCCCCTATCGCAGCGATATTCAATGTCGTACGCCGACTCACACCGCGACGTCCTGGGCCATGAAAAAACGCGAGTTTATGAATATTTTATGTCTCACGAGACAATAATTTTGTAACCATAAAAATATAAAACGGTGAGAGGAGTTACAGCAGCCCATGAAGATTTACACGCAAAAGAAAACTCGAAATCCCCGGCCCCGTCAGAGGAATCCATATGTACAGCGTGAAACGTAGGCTTGCCGGGGAAAAGTAAAAGAGCTGAAGTATGGAGAGAAAAATTGTAGGACGAGGTTGGGCGGCAAGTCGTTGAATAAAAGTTTCTTTGTCGCGGTATGCACAGTCGAGCGAGGGAAGCGCGAGAGTGGGATGAGGGAAAAAAATATTAAAAAGAAAAATGTTGAAGAAAAACAACGAGAGGAGAAACAGAAAAAAGTTTTTATCGTTGGTAACGTTATCATGCCGCCGACGTCGTTGCGCTCATCTTTTATGCCCCAATTTACGCCTCTGGTGGACGCATATATCCTTGGAAGAAGGAGTGCGGGAACACAGGATTCATCGAGAGATGAAAGGACTTTTCGTGTGGACCTTGCCGATGAACGTCAGGAGGATGAAGACTCTTTATTAAGTGGCTTGACAAGGACTTGAGAAGTAAAAAGGGAATAAAGGGAGACGAGATTTTCATGTTTCATCGACAAATGAAGTTTCACATGGAAATAATACATTTCATGGCCGAGTTTTGAAAACAGATTATCGTCTTCCACGTGCAAAATTGTCGTTCGAGCCGAAGGCGAGAATGACAAGCACGTGGGGGAGGATGATATGTTTTCCATGGCGTGGCTTGGATATTATTTTTCGTGCGTGGCACCTGAAAAGTAAATTTAGGAAAACAATACTGGACAAGTGAAGCAAAAAAATACAGATTACAGAAGAAATAATATTGTGGCATTGACTTACATTTGGGGAAAAATGATTAGAAAATATTTAGGAATTAATAAATTTTATGCGAGAGAAATTTTTCAACTAATTAAAATTTTCAAATGAGAATAAAATGACCTCAATTTCCTTGATTTCGTAATTGAATTTCAATTCGTATTACCATGCCGAAGCTTCATGTTATTTCTACGGGACTCTCACTTGATGACGTTTCCTAGAATTCACCCAAAGTTTTTTTTGGTAAATTCCCATGATTTTTAAGGCAATTCCCGCTCAACTTTCATCTCCGTGTACAATGTTAAGAACCCAAACTGATCCAAAGCGCTGGAGAATTGAATTGAAAAATATATCGCAGAGTTCTACAATTGTCGACTGACGAAATCTTCTTGACCGCCATGATGAAACAAGATTCAATTTGTTCTATTTTGCGAAGAAGGTGGGCGGTCCTGCCTCCATAGCAATAAGAAGCTTTCGTTCTCCTTCTATTACTCCCGCTTGTAACAATAAGGGAGCCTTGATCCGCGCTGCATTCGAGTTGGCCAGCGTTTTACGACTGTCTCCAAGTATAACCGTTGTTTTTCATAAGAAGGATGTACAAGAGGGGTCGGAGGGGGTGAAGTTGGTGAAGGAGACGGACGAGTTGGGGTGGAAAAGAGCAATGCGATTCCAGCGTCAACCGTGGAATCCCAACTCAAGGACGTGGGGCTCTTATTCCTTACTCCAATGTGTCATTCTCATATAAAGTTAATTGCCATAAAATTGAGCTCGACGAGAAGGATAAGAATCGCCCGATACAGATACTTTAGTTTTTGGTTTATTTGATCGGGATGGAGGTGGTTAATGGAGGGCGAATAGGGTGATTAATTGCTTTTCCATCGATTTGTTTTAACCTTAAATATTTGAAAATTCATAACATTTGGGGAGTGATCCTTCGTTCGAGGAAGCAATAGACTGGCGTGGAGTGATTTTTCTGGAGAATATGTTATATCTGACCTTGTGTACAATTTGCAATTTCTCCACGAACCCACGTAGGGTGGCCGGATTGGCCCGAGTGTCGGCCCAAGTTCGCGGCTGATCATCCCGATGCTCGGTAGGGAGATTGGGGCAATGCTCAACCGATTCTTGGATCAGAACACCGGGCCGAGACTGGTACCTACTGTAGGCCAATCCTCACTGCCAGTATTCGGCCGCAGTCAGGCCGCGTAAAATGCCTACCATGATTTAATATGCAATTAAATTAATTAACTTTGCATACATTAAGTAATAGTATACTACACTACAATGGCAAAAAGTTGACTATCCTGCACTGCGTGTCATGCTGCCCGAGGCGAGCCGAGATCGTCCGATTCATATTAGTACAAACTCAAATCTACCATATAAATTTCACTGCTATTTTTTGGGCTCTTCTGTTCATTTATTTATCCACACGATAAATTCATGCGATTGACGATCAGTATCAGTGTAATATTATTTAATAAAAATAATTAATAATAATAGTAACTATTATCGTTATTATGTTCCTAACCGCCATAATTTTTGATAAAATATAGTTCATTTTTAAAGATAATAAAATAGTAATCATAACAACAATAATTAAATCGTATTACATTAATATTATGTTAATTTTTATTAATATTATTATTATTAAAATTATTATTTTATTATGACTATTATTAATATTACTATTATTACAGTAATTTAACCGCTGGCTAAAACTCGCCTGCCGGGCTTAGGGCCATTATTGGCTGAAGCTAGCTGAACCGACATTCGGCTAATCGATCGTGAGCCAAATATTGGCCGCATCCGTTAGGTTGGCAAATCCTACGTGGGTAACATGACAAACATTTTATTATTTTGTATAGTTGTACTCCACATCAACCTATCTGAAAATTGTAAAGATAGCCATGAGAGGTTCGTTGATTTGTCATTGTTCTTTTTAGGAGAAATTTTAGGTGTCAGTGCAACATTTGGATGTGACCCGCTATCGCCCTTCCCCACCTGCCTCGAGGGACCGACAAACCACTACGCACTAATTGCTCCGGAAATTCCCGCAAAGGATTTTCGCAATATTATCATGAACAATGATAAATCTGATTTGCATATGAGTAAATATTACACCGGTTGTAAAACACTGAGTTGATCCTGTCAATTGCACGCACTTCGCAACCACATTGAGTGCCCTCTCCGCCCCGATGGTTGTGGGTCCAGGTCGGTTAAATAGGCCGACGTGTACATATCCGATAATCTCATAGCCGATAACCTATTGACCAATCTAATAAAATATCCCCGATGACGGTGACTCACGCGTGAGTAATACACCGCCATCAGGATTTTATTTTACAGCTTTTTTTCTTCACCCTACGGCATCTCGTCCGGCATTACCTTTGGCACACCCTTCAATATACCCGCATCCTACCACCGTATAATATAACGTGGATCATCCCCTCGTTCAATTTTCTCCTCGTCAGCCCTCTGACGCTAATAAACTCACGGTCGTCATTTCCTACCACAACGGCTTCATATTTTCTCTCATCCTGGGTTGAATTCTTTGATGCTACCAACTTCCCGTCACATCAAATTACAAATATTTCGTCAATAAAATGAACCTTCAAAGGAGTGAAAGCCATATTTACTCTTAAATTAGTGCTGCGGGGTCCATGATAGAGTGAATAACTTATTCCTGATTAGGTCAGCTGCATTGAAAATAACAGAATCGAAAATCAGGCAGCATAACATGGAACGTATCTGAATTTATCGTTTACAACAAGAACATAGTCATTCTTAATAAGAACAAATGGAAAATATGTATTTCAAAATTAAGATGTGGTGAAATCCATTGAAAAAGTTACGGTTAGAGATGGTAATTATTGAGTCAGTACGAAAGTAGATTTAATCTGATACGGTAAAAATCGACAAATTCTTTTCTGGAATAAACGTTTGTGAAAGAGAAGAAAGATTTTTCAAGGTAATTCAATTAATCTGAACTCGAATTTCAAATGAATTTCAAATTCAAATGTAGTTATTGCCTAATTTGCGAAACAGTTTTACGAATGTGTCTCCTTGTTTAATCACCTGGTACCATAAACAGAAAAAAAAATTGCTGAATTTGCTTTGTTTAAATACTCGTTTTCGACAATCGAAGGCTCTGAATTTCTGAAGTAAAACTTGCTTTAAATTTTTGCGAGAAGAATATTTGATTGGTAGAATTACATTTTTTCTCATTGTCATATTCAATAGCTTTCTATCCTCTACCAGACAAGTGTATTTTCCGGGATAGCCTAGTGTACGCATAATAATTGTTCTATGCACGATATAAGGCCTGTGCAAAAAACAAGGTTGTACATTTGCATTCTCGAAGTTTTGCTGTGTAATCATTGGAGAGTGAAGATATCTGTCAGAACGAGCCATTAATTTTCAGAAGAAATGAATATCTCAATCTTTTCTACAAAATAATTTGCTCAGCTCTACTTCGCCGTGAAATTTATTCTAATCGAATTTATCGATCAACGTCAAAGGAAACCATCAATAGGTCTCCAATCTCCAAGGCAACGATAAAAATGTCTAGCAGCAACCCCAAGGCAGAGATGAAAAACAACTAAAAAAAACATACACTCGTCTGTGTAATTAGCCTTGCAATTATTAGATTTAACGCCAATAATATATTTACCTTGAAATGTAGTTCATAAAAATTGAATGACACTCATCGCTGCGTCTACAAAAAGGATGCACGCGCTGACGATCGCAACAGTGTAGTCTATAATCGTGAGGCAGATGCAGTGAAAAAAAGCCGAGCCTAGTGGACTGGGTTACCGAGGCCGAAAGGGACTTTGCAGTTTAAACGAGATACACCGAGTATATATACACCGGTATCCACATACCGGTGAGCATATACATCTTGCATACACATCCCCATGCAGTACGAGTATGCTCCCCTTGCAGCTGTGGTCTGCTGCGTTCAGATGAGCGAAACCGGCGCATGTGAAGGACATATGGCAACACACATATCCCCGGAGGCGTACCGAAATATATGGTGATGGGTAATCAGCAGTGCACATCACCCGTCCTCATCGCAGTTCAACAAAAATCATCGTGAAAAACTAGATAGAGATGGAAATTATCCATCAATCGGAGAATCTTTCACCTGCTACTGATATACTCAAGTCAGCAAGAACATACTTGTCATCAAAGTTGTACGTGATTGTCTAGTGGATTGAAGAGAATTTGTCCTGAAGTGATTTGAAGAACAAACGAGGGATGGTGAATAAAAGTGGAACGTTGAGGAATGGTGATACGTGGTATTGAGCCGTTGGAATGTTGACGAGCGTCAGCAGAAGACCTCCATCAGCCATCTTGTCTGGTTGAGGTCATGTCACGTATACTGAACGATGTCCACTCCCGAATACGACAATTCAATTTCGGGGAAGCATATAGCTTTGTTCTGGAGATGAGGAAGTTCGTCTTTAATTGTCGATCCGAATACGTGCGGCAGGAAAAGTGGATGAGATAGGGCGAGGTTAGGTTGAGCGGGTGGTTAAGTTATCATTAATTCTGAACTTGTGAATCCTTTTCACGTATCGGTGAAGGACGAAACTCGTTTGGACTCTCGAGAATGTGGCATTTGAACGTCTAAACGGTGTGCACGGAACTAAATAATTGGACACACTGGGCTATCCAATATAGCTTCTCGTTAATGCATTCATTTGAAATGGTCAGGGGTGTCTGGGTACACTCGATACTGAACCCGTGGATCCTTTTGCCCGAGGGAGTAGCGGGATCATCGTTATATAAATTTCATCTCGGTCTAATTTCAGCTAATGCCATTATCAGAATGTTAATTTTGGGTTATGCATTCTGGGTTATCGGGCAAGATGATGGTGATGAAGATGTTAATATGCAATGGGATCTGTTGATCGTGACTTCCAATTATGAGGTTTTCTCATTTCCGATTATGGATTTGAGGATTAGGGGATATTTGTCCATGTTGGAATTACTGATGGATTTCCTCTGCAGCGACGTGACGGACGTGAAACAAAATACGTTAATGTATTTTTTTAAATTCAGTGCTACGATTCTTCTATTTTTTTTCTCCAGATGAAATTCACTATTTAATGGAATTCACACTTGCCATGCTATTTTCCCCTGTCTCCAATAGAGTTCAATGGTAAAGTAGCTGAGCAAGATTGTCGGCGTACCCACTATTTTCGATAATTCATTCACCTAATTTTGAATAATTAGGGGACAATATCGAATTCGACCTGGAATTATACTCTTGATGTTTATGAAGTGCTGCCAGTTTTTTATGTTTTCATCTAAGCCAACTAACTACCCTATCCATTCTACTCGTTATAACCGAGCCAGAGCCCTCGCTTAGCATTTAACGACCTTAACTCGCTTAATCAACAGGAAACTTCGTGGAATGTTGGATCATCGTACTCCTTTCTCTCGGTTTCCTAGACATTTTTGCCGTCTTCTTGTGATATGTTCATGAAAAGTTGAGAATGTTCAGCAACAAGGGAGAGAGGTATAGACTATTGTTAGGGGTGATATGATCCCCGTAATAAATTTGCCGTCGGGCTGTTGATCTGTTGTGAACACCGCCTTCATTTTTCATACCTGAATGAATTTCATGATGAAGAGTTTGTGATGGACAGACAATTAATCTCAATTTCAAAGGTATGTCTCTGTTCAATTGTCCTGATCGGATATTCTACGCCGAAGTTTAGCGATTTTAGGGATTGTCTTCTTCACCAAATACACAAAGAGAATATGGTATGCATGATAAACATTGCCCCGCTGATATGAGTTTAAATTCCAAATCATAATGTAACATAATCCAAGGGAAAATAGTAATTGTTTTTTTGTCACAGAGGCCCACAAAGAGAGGCTTAGGGGGGCTGTGTTCAGAGGGAGTAAAGGGCGATTAGTTGGTCTGCGCTGGCTGAGACTGTGAAGATTACTGTAAAGAAGAGCAGCTATATAGTAAATGAGCCTTTTCGACTCAACCAGTAAAGTTCCACAGTTACTAGATGAGTAACTCGCACCTTTTGTGATCTTTCATTAATGATTCTATTAATAGGCATTTTCAAATTTTTCATTTGATGTCTTTCCTTCGTTTTTTCTTAGTTTTTCAATTTTGTCATTTCAATTTATTTTAGTGGCGGGAGGGAGGCTGCGGCTCTGGACCCCGCTTTTGCGCCACCACCTTACCCCCTCTTCTCATCGGACCCTCGTGACAAAAATAGTATATGTCATACGACCCGTGATATAAGTTTGCGATGCGTGAGTTAGCAGCCCTCGCCAGTTGGTAAGGGAAGACTCATCTCACCTTCGGCTCGCCTCGTCACTGCCTTACCGACAATTTGTGCTGCTAGCTTAACATTTATCGCAAATCTCCTTCTACGGTTCTTATGACCTACTACTCCTGTTCATTCCTTTCGGTGTTGCTTTTTGAAAAATAAATTCAAAAAC